>VZZY01022222.1:237744-296970 GCA_013400335.1 Eurystomus gularis | reverse complement strand
CCTACAATGATCATCTGGTCCAAGTATATATTCTTTATTTAACTTCAGGAAGGATTGTTGCTTCTTATTCCCAGGTTCCATTTTGTATGCCTGAATCATACTGAGGAATGTTAAATTCCAAGTTTGAAAGAACGGGTTAAGATATATCTATTATTTGCATTTGTAGAGAAGTGGCAAATATTTTAGTATCTTCGCTTTGTATCTATATCATCAAAGTAAGGTTTGATATAAATTGATCAGTATTTGTCACATTAAAATTATGTGTTCCCCCTCCATTATATCCCCCCAAAAGCAAGAAACTCGAAACAGATGTCCTGGTTCTTTATTTTGAATCAGAACTTCTCACTTCTATCGACCATGTCAGCTTAGAAAGTTCCAACACAGGTTTTGTGTGGGCAGCTCTTGAATTTAGACATGTAACCACAATTCCTGAAGCCAGTATTCTCATTTACTTAACAAAAGACACAGCCAAGAATCCATCAATACTGTATGTGTGACAGGCAGCTTTGAGCCATCCCATGCTTAGATATTTGCTTTGACATTTCCTAATAAAAATCTTTCCTAGGAAAGTGCCATAACATTTAGGAGGCTGAGGCTCAAAAAGTTTTGCCAGGCCAACAAAACATCATGCCACAAGCATCATCCTAATCCCTGTCAAAAGTAAAAGATACCTTCCGGTCTCATCATCCTCCCACACACAAAAATCATTTGTTTATACTCAAAAGATTTTGCTGGTATACAGCAACTCCAGGGCAGCAGCTGAGATTCAGTTCCACCGCTTGGCTTAAACCAACTCCTGAACCGATAAACTAAAAAAGCGTTACTACAGTTACATCTATGTTCTTTTTCTGAGGAGAATCACTGTTCTGCTAAGGGAGAGAGGAGTTTTTTCACACTTAAAGCAGGCGTAAGTAAATTAGTGACACCTTTTTAGCCCAATGCATATTACAACATTGTGGCTATTTTGCCTCATGAAACTAGTAGTGTTTCATTGGCTTATCTCTTCATTGTTTTTTTCAAAAACTGTAGTACTTTAAAGTGGAAGAAATAGTGAAATTCTAAGAGGCTTTGGAGGTTAGGATCTGCATCCTTGTACTGGGACTGCCGTAATTTGTACAGTTCCCACTTCAAGGCATTCTTCTCAATGCACAATCAGCTCTTTGGCCACACCATCATCACATGGTTACTTCTTAGGGCACTTTTGAAGAGTAGAAACAAGACGAAACTATGAGACAACCAAATTGGAAAACCTAATGCATTTCAAATCCTTTGGGAGATTTCAAGAAGTGTTCAAGCTACTTGGGCAACAGCTAACTACTTTTATGTGCTAGCAAGTACCCACTTTCTCCAGGGCAGAGAGATGGATATCCAAGCTTGTAATTAGTTCTCACTATCTTCTGCATAGTCAGTAAAATGCTTGCAGTGGACCTCAAAGGAAGACTACAGCAGTCATGTGAACACAGAGGTAACCAAAATGGGCATGCACTTGCAAAAAGTTAGAGAAAAGTTGTGGTTCAATATTGAGAGTGGTGTAGGGCAGTGGGACAAGAAAAGCACTGAGCAGCAATATGGAAAAGAATTATTTTTTTGTGCTAAGATGAGTGTAAAAAAGAATGAAACAATTTGAGAGAGGAGGAAAGCGCTAGAAATCTCACTCGTAGTAAATGGAATATAAAAGCATACAAAATAGATGAGATAGAATGAGCAACTCTTTCTCTTCTCTCGCTTCTCCAGCTGTCAAACCCTTTTTTTGCATCTCTTACTGACACATACAAAAATCACTGCCTATGATCCTTTCTCCCCTCCGGAAAGGAGCCTAGCTTTTGTCCATGACAATCTGATTGCTCTCTAAACCTTTTTCTTTCATTATTGAACAAATAATGTCTTGAACTATTAAATGTCTGTAAAACCTTCCCAGAGTCTCTCTCTTGGGCATCCTTCTGCTTCAGAAAGACACTTCTTGTGTGCATACAAATTCATTTAACAGACTATCAGACCTAAGGCTATGAGTTGCTTTTGTTTGGCTGTTACCATTGCACCTGACACAGTGAAGACCTAATTTGGATGTTGATCCATTTACAGTTCAGAAAACTTATATCAGAGCAACATTTCTGCTGTAGTAAAGGTTTCCTTTCTCTTTAAAAACAGGCCATTCTAAGACCACTAAATGAAAAAACTAATTCATTTAAATTTTCAATCTCACTGTGGACAACTGGAGACAGAGGTTCCAGAGATACATCCCTTCTAAAACAATACAGCAATTCATAAAATGAAAGTTATAAAAGCTTTGCACACTGAAATAATCTTTCTAATAACCTCCAGCCTAGTCTCAGATCCTTAATATTTATATCAGCTAATGTGAATTAGCCATTAGATCGTTGGGGAGGCAATATTTTTGGCAAAACATTATTGACCTCTTAGGAAGCAGAGGTCAGTGGACAGACAAGAAGTCAGAAAGTAGGGGGTATATCCAGGGAAAGGGTATTTAGGAGATAAATGATAAAAGAAAATGTTCGTATGAGACAACAATGAGAGCATGAGACAAATGGTTATTAAATATAGATGGCAAAGCCAGAAATTATTATTATGATAATCTAACCTGAAGTCTCAAATAACAAAGGTTATAGGATTTACCAGAATTAATTCTAGCAGAATTAAAAGAGTTTGCTATGAAAAATATGCTGAGCCTTAACTGAAATTTCCAGGGAAAACCAACCAGTGTTTCAACAAAGTACTCACTAGTTAATTATCTTCCCTGTTAAAAATTGGAGCCTTATTCTATCACTCTAAATTTGTCTTGCTTCAGCTTCCAGCCATCGAATTTTGTTACACTTTTGTCTACTATATTAGAGAACCCTTGATCAAAGTTTTGTTTGCCAGGAGATACTTCCAGTATGCGAGACAGTCACTCACCCACACACGCAAACATGTACACCACCTCCCTTAAATTTATCCCTTTTATCTCTTTGATAAGCAGATTAAAACCCTCAAGGGGGCCTGTTTCCAAATCTTTTAATCATCCTCCTGGATTTTCTACAAACTTTCTCTGATTTCAACCACCACCAAGAGCACTGCATTCCAGTAGTGTTTGTACCTATACTAAGATGATATTGCCCCCTAATTTTATACAAGATTTCCACCTTTATACTTCTAACTCTTTCTTTTGGGAACTCACATTTAGCTTCTTATCCACCGTGAACATTCAAATTCATTTCAAAGTTGTTATTTGCCAGGCTAAGATTTCCCAGCTTGTCAGCACAGTCTGCAAGTCACTGCCTTTAGCTTCTTTGAAGCACTGCACAGAAAAATCAAGATTGCCCTCACATTTTGGGAGTGCGTGAGAGGATACTGAAGCACATACTCCCTTCCTAACAATGCCTTCATAATTTTTTCTTTCTTATTTTCTCATTTTTGCTTATGAGATCTTTCTCCACTACATCTGTAGAAAATAAGTGGAAAAATCATTCCTGAACTGGAAAAAACACCAGCAAACGAGAACAGCATGCATGTCCTTCATCTCCACTACAAGGCTTCTTTCCATTATTATTTTTCTCTTTATGAAAACACCCCATTATACTAGGTTGTATCAATTTGCATTTAATAGGTAGAGAACTGAAATGTGGCATACCTGTTGCAATCACATGCCTGGAAAATAGAGGTAGAGTGGTTGTCAGGCTAAGGGACAAATAAAGGCTCACAGATTTTCCGCTACAATATTTAGTTCTAAACTCCTACTCAGAAACCCTTTTCTACATTCTCTTTGAAGACCTGTTTTGCTATCATGCCACCAAGAAATAATCAAATCAAGGAATTATTTTTGAACTATGCAGAATGCAAAACCAGTATTTGATTCTATTGCATATTTGAATCTGCTTTACTTTTTTAGGCTCAAAATCTTGTTTGCAAAAGGGGATGATTATATACATAGGCCAAAACATTACTGCTAGTTCAGTCAATATTTTAACAGACTAGCAACGTGGCTTATTTAATTAATACTGAAAAGTGTAATAATGCCATTTAAATTGCTATACACATACCAAAAAGTAAAGATAAAAACCTCCTTGGTATTTATTTTTGTGGTGTGGTGCTCACCCTTCCTGTGTCCCTACGCAACCCAAAGCCAATGGTTTCAGTCTTGTTAGAAAAAAAATTGGGTGGGAGTAGAGGAGGACAGCAACAAGTACACTGAAGTCTTTGCTGGGATTTCTTTCTCCCTGATCTGGCACTTGGAGATACTTTTTTTATGGTTTGGTTGTTTGTTTTTTTTTTTTAACTCACAACCTCTGATTCCCTCTCAAGGGCTCTCATCTAAAGCCAAAGAGTGGCACAGTTGCCACCCACTGCCCCAGCTCTGCACCAGGGCTGCTGTTTGTCACCTGGTGACTCCCTGCCTTGGCCAGGATGGTACCATGTTGGGGGTCACCAGGCAAAGCTGTAGAAAGGGAGCCCATAGGCACTGCCAAACCAGGCTGAACCCAGCTGCAGCCACAGCAAACCTGGATGCTACCCTGCACTGCCAGCACAGCAAGAGGTCTGCAGATTTTTACTAGTCATGGCTAAAATCATGTTCACAGGGCTCCAATGACTTGCTCTTTCTTGAGAGCAGTGATTGTGTCTTCTGTGTTTAGAACGTGCCTGACTAATTTTTCAACATTATCACAATATAGGGAAATAATAATCTGTGGGAAACATATATGTTCTCCTAAGAAATGCCTACTGTGCTTAGGTCGAAGGAAAAGGAAATAAATACTAATTGATTCCCAAAGAAAGTAGCATACAGCACTCAAAAATGTGTGATATGATAAGAAAGCCATAGAATCTCCTCACCAAAGATGTTTGGGAGAGACTGTTTTCCATGGGAAGGGCTGTAGACTCATACACGTCTCTCTTATTTTTCACTTACATTATCATCAAGAGAAAAGCCCTTTTTTTTTGCTCCCCCCCCCCCCCTCCCCATTTCTGAATTGGCATTGAACCTACAGTTCACCTCTTCAAGCCACCAGCAAAGTGATGTCACAATAAATCAGATGCAACACAAGCTGTTGTGGAAAAGTAGTCTGGCTGCACAACTTACATGGGGTGGCTATTTGGTGGTAAAAAATTGGTTTAGCCTGAAACTACTGTTAGCAAATTCCATGTCGTGACATGTCTTCGAGATTTTAGCCAAGTTCTTCCTATTGATATGCCTGCTTAACTCTCATGAGAAGACAGAGGCCATGGCAAATTTGGGATGAAAAATAAGTGTGACATTATCTGTCTATATTTCATTTATATTTATTTAGTCAATCAGATCCTTTCTATTCAGAGTACAACTTCCATTGTGTAGTAGGCCTCAGTACATATCAAATTGTTTCCTACGTAAATAAAATATGTGTGTAAATCTGTAAGCACATAGGCAGAAGCTCAGCACATACATAATTCAGTTGGATAACACAAAAAATCCCTGATCATTGAGTATGTAAACAATGAAATGCCTTCACAAGGATGTATAAACTCAGTTAGACATTAGCAAAATCATTAACTTAAATGCCCATGTTACTGTATACTTCAAAAGAGAAATGTTACTGGCACCTTTCCTGTAAGTTGGACATTAGTATTGCAGAAATACAGCTGAGAGGAGACCCAGCAAGCTTCAGTTAAATGAGGCAGCTTAAATCTGTGGAGTGAAACATCAGAAATCAAAAATCACATAAACATAGTAAAGCCAACAGGCTTAAGTTTACTTGATAAGGTGATGAACCATTTGGCTATCAAGATCTCTAGAACACTGGTTCTTTTTTTAAAGAAAGAGAAAATTATTTTGTTAGAAGTCAAACTTTCTAGAATGTAATACTTTCTGATACTTATACTTTGTAAATAAATATTTCAGACAAGCTGGCTGTTTCCATTTGAAACTTGCAGGAGGGCATGTGTCCCGGACCTCTGCACTCATCCAGCTGTATTTGTTGATCCAGTAAAAGACACTATCTCTTCCTGTGAAGCTTATCTGGTTTATGCCCTTAAAATGCCTCAGCTATAATAAAACTACCATTAAATTATGATGGGTACTTTCACTGTTCCTGTTGATGTCATTATGTTTTTTTCTTTTAAAGAAAAAGGTAAAGAACTTCTGATCCTGAACTGAGAACTCCAGACGGCCAATGCAACTTGATAACTAGTAAAATATTTTGAGCAGCTTCAGGGGGAATACAAAACACAGAAGCATACCCAAACCTGTTTCTCATCACACTCAGCAAACTGAGGGTGTAGTCTGTGACTTAGTTTTAGCTAATGCAAATTTATCCCCGACTATAGATCCAATTCTTTCTGTGGTGGGTTAGTCCACCACACGTATAGAGGTATTAGGAGAAAAGGGTGCCAGAGCTCATGTAAGCAGTGGCCTTTTCCAGAAAAATTGCTTCAGTAAGTGATAGGAAGGAGATTATGTCTCTGTATTTGTTCATGATGAGGTTTAGCTGAAGACTGAGAGACCTAGATGCTAGTCCTTCCTCTCAGAAATGCCTGTAGGCTTTATCCAGCATCTATGTACAATCTTGAAAGCACAGGTGCATTCCCCATTTGTCAGATGAATCTTTTAGATGTTGGATAAAAGAAAGATTCTTTTTCCGTGTTCTGGTTTCTCCTCTCAGTGCCTTTTTTCTAACAGCACCAACTAGAGCAGGAAAGAGCTAACTAACAGGACAATACTAGCCACAAAAATTATATCTGAGCTTTTCATGTAGCTACAAGTAAGCCTTAATATTTGGCATTTGCAATGATTCTGTTCACAAAATAAAACTTGAATTTGATACTTTACAATTCCTGAAGTGTAAGATTTCACCTTTTAAAGATCTTAAGTAGCTCATATCTTAGAAACTACTTTTTATTCCTTATGTCTATTTTAACAGCTGAGTTTGCCCAAGTCAACTCTGCTAACATTCTCAGTTATCACAAAAGAACTGTAGGAAATGACTTCTCTGTATGGGGTCACAAATTTCCTAAGCCACAGATTGACATTCAGACAGGAGAGCATCATTTAAAGCAAAGAGAGTTTAATTCATCTCCTTCACTGTGACTTCTATTTGCATGTGCTACCTCCTCTTCTGCTTGTGATTATGAGACATCTTTCTGGCAACGGCAGCAAGGGAAACAAATATAAAAGTATTTGTGTATTTTTAGTTGTCTAGAATGCAATGATTGTGCTGTCACTTTTGCTCCTCGTTTTGTCTCCCACGCCCATCTGTTCTGCTCCTCTGCTGCATCCTCTACGTGCTTCTTTGCCACCTGATTCTCTCACCATCTCTTCCCTTCAGTGAACCCAGAGCAAGGAGGAGAGACTACCATCTGACCTATGAATTCTCCACGGACCACTATCAAATGGGACACAGACCACAACCTGAGGGCTGTAGCTCTTTTATCTCTTATTCCACAGTTACTTCAGAGTTTAACGATTTGCGTTTACAGGTTTCTTTAGCAGAGTTTTAATTTACCTCCAGATAGATATACTTATTTTGTAAATCTGTGGCGTTTATGCTGAAAGTCTGTCAAATTGTTTATGTCCACTTCAAATATTCAGCCATTAATATCTGCAAAGGAGTCTTGTGCCTCAGTTTGATGGGAGATTCCGGCCCAGAGAAAAGTAATATTGTTAATGTGTTGTGGATTTCTTTCTTTTTCTATGTTGTCCCTGAATTTTAATTGGAGTCTGGAAGCAAGGTTATTAAAACACTTGTTCTGAGAATATCTGACTTTCAGATATCCTTATTCTTTAAATATTAGCCTTAATCTCTTCCATAGTACCACAACCCTTATTAGTTTACAGGTGTATATGATCACCTTGAGCATCCAAAACAACCTGTGTCATAAATGAGTGCTCAAATGAAGAGCAGATTTCTGATCCTTCTGTCCCCCGTGAGCATGCCAAAACTGCAACCATTGCTATGTGAAACTTAATTTTCTTTATTTTTGAAGTCACTTTGACTTTTTATTATTATTTTTGTTGTCCTCAAACAATTTTTAGCACTGTAGATATAGGCATAAACTGTATTTATTGATATCTCATTGTTTTGTTTTCTCTGCTAGATAAATGAATAATCTTTCCAATGAGATTGAATCTGACTACAATTATGGTATGCATTTTTTCAAAATAATTTTTCAAAAAAGCTAAGGCACTTTAAAATTTGTTGCTTAGCATCTTGGTAAGTAAAATTTAAAAGAAACTTTAGCTCTATCTAAATAAGCTCAGCATGTTTACAAACTTTATTCTCACAGTTGTAAGGATTTCAATGTCACCATCAGATTTTCAGTGAAATGCATTGAGAAACAGAATTGAAAATTTTTGTTTTCATTTTCATCAAAAGAGATACAAAAAACTGGAGGGACATCAGCATATCACCAGGTGTCCCGTGAACAAAGAACTATTCTGTTTACAGCCTGATCCTTACTCTTTCTCCCTGTCTTCTTCAACTGACAAAAAAAAATATTTACACTTTATAGTCCTTCAGTTTTGAGTTATGTTGGAGTAGCAATATACTGGTGATGTGTACTTGGACAATAACTGGAGATTTGATGTGGCAATTGGTCCTGGTTTTGGCTGGGATAGAGTTAATTTTCTTCCTAGTAGCTGTGTTTTAGATTTATTATGAGAATTATGTTGATAACACATTGATGTTTTAGTTGTTGCTAAGTAGCACTCCTCCTAAGTTAAGGATTTTTCAGTTTCCCATGCTCTGCCAGAGAGGACATGCAGAAGAATCTGGGAGGGAGCACAGCCAGGACAGCTGACCTGACCTAGCCAAAGGGTATTCCACACCATAGAACATCAAATTCTGCATATAAACTGGGGGGAATTGGCTGGGAGGGGGGACAACCGCTGCTCAGACATCCATCAGTCGGTGGTGAGCAATTGCATTGTGCATCACTTGCCTTTTCTTGAGATCTTTTTCTCTCTCTTTTTTGGTCATATCCTCTTTCATTGTAATAATTATTATTATACTTTAATTACTAAACCATTGTTATCTTAACCCGTGAGTTTTACTTTTATTTTATTCCCCTCCCCATCCCACTGGAAGGGGGAGAAACGAGCGAGCGGCTGTGTGGTGGTTAGTTGGCTGGCTGGGGTTAAACCATGACACAATCACTTAAACACCGTCTGTGTCTCAGACAAAAAATTATTTTGTAATTTCTAATGTTTAGATTTTATGGTCTGGTGTTGAAATGACAGCACTGAATATTTCAGGCAGGAAGAGAGGAAAGGAGGGTGGAAAGATGACCTTATTCATGCAGAAAGAGCAATAGCAGATATTACTGACTCATTTCTCTTTCTGCTGAGAAGCCACATTATATAAGTGATAAACACTCCTCAAACTGCTTTGCCTATTAGGTGTGTGCACAAATGAGTGCATGTGTTGCAGCATACACATATACTTACATAAGTTGTTGTAGCAAAAAATGTCATTCCAAATAAGTCTGCCCATTTCTTTCCATATTCTCTGCATTTCCGATTGAAGCTCCTCAGAATATTTTTATGTGGTTCATTTGGAAGACTGGTTTATTCTCTCACACTGAGTTATTTGTGCAGTGTGGTGTATGCTAACCTTTCCCTCTTGAGGTCTGATGTTACTGGTTTGGTATAGGTGAGGGAAAAACACATTTTATTAATCCTGCAGAAATATCTGCACCAGGATCGCTTTCATGATAGGTAAGGGCATACAACAACAACTTCAGAATAGTATTGCTAATTTGGTTTCTGTTGCAGGAAGGTGTTTCTTGACTCTAGAGAACTCTGCTTTGTAGAATGAGCTAGCACATAATTGTGCAGCCATGGCTTCACTCTCAATTTTCTACTGGTTTCTTTTTTTCCAAAGAAAACCAGCAAATTGATGTTGCTCTCACTATTCATCCATTTTACTGCATCTTTACCACTTCCATCTTATTAAAATAGAAGTATTATTTTCCTGGGTGTTTAAGTACAGCAATGTGTCCTTAAAAAAAAAAAAAAAAAAAAAGCCCAAACGAACAAAGATCTAGTGTTAATCTGATACACTGAAAGGAAAATAGGAACAATAAAAGGGTTACAGAGCTTCAGCGGAAATTATGAGTTTCTCCTTTACCCTTGTGTCCCTTTGCAGATAATAGGCTTTTAAGTACTCTAGTTTTTCAGTTATAGCTCCTGTAGTCCAGCAGGCCACAGTGTTTAAGGTTACACTTAGGTGGAGTAAATATATAAAAGAAAAAGGAATGCACTTTAAAAAGTTGTATTATGTGCGGTACTTAACAGGAAAATTATTTGCCTTTAAAACCGTTTAAAACTTTACAAACTTAAAACTTTAGAGATATTTATGTGAGTGTATTTGCAAGTGAGGCAATGGGCTGAAAGTCCAAAAGACCTGAGTTTATCTAAGGGATTTATTTACCAAAGAGAGAACATGGTTACATTCAGAACTGACCACACTATTTCACAGTTTTAAGAGAGTTTTAAGGGAATGTGTATTTACTTGTTTGCTTTTGCAATCAGCTGAAGCTATGAGAAAAAAAAAATTATGTGGAATGGGTTTCCTACATTTCAGGTCCGTATTTTAGCAAGAGATAAGAATATGTGTGCATTTGCTTCACTGTATTTAATGTTTTAGCCCATCTCTAGTTTGGCTGGCACTGGGGAGCAAGAAATAGGATCTGCTTTTGACAGAGCAAGATTAGTGTGCTCTTTTGTTGTGCCCAGTGTGCTTGCATATTTAAACTTGAAGCCCAAGTGATTGACAAAGTGAAAGGAATCTAAGATCCAGTTACAAAAGAAAATATTTAAAACAGAAACTATTAGCACAAGGCAGTTTGAAAAATATGCATTTGAAGCTAGAAGAAAAATAACCAATTCTTTTGGCTATCATTCACTTAAATTCATCCCAGTAGCTCAGAGTATTTACTTATTTAGTAGTGGTGGTCTTTGATATGTACTTTGATCAACTTCCTGAAACAGTTTTATATAGAGAGTTGTAAACTAAATTAGTAATAGAATGGAAATTATAAAATTAGGAACAGAACAGCTTTTAATGGATCTTCAGGCTGCCAGAATTATAGGGAGCTCTGTGTTACTCTGCTTGCTTTAAAATCTATTCATCCTATTGAATTTGGTCTAGATGACTCAACCATATCAAAAGATTGACTTTATTAAGTAATTTTCATATGAAACATGAACGTATGACTATGTATTTTTCATACTCTTGTCAATGTCCTCTTTTAAGACCATTATGGTAAAGTTTACTAGAGAATTCTTGCAATTAAGGAATGCATTTCTCCTAGGCACTAGAGTTAGCAATTTATTGTTCTACTCAAAGCAGTTTTCATGAGTATTCA
This sequence comes from Eurystomus gularis, assembly GCA_013400335.1. Lineage (NCBI taxonomy): Eukaryota > Metazoa > Chordata > Aves > Coraciiformes > Coraciidae > Eurystomus > Eurystomus gularis. The sequence continues at coordinate 285,639 of VZZY01022222.1, read as the reverse complement.
CAGCCTCACAGAGTGGACAAAGACAGTTTTATAACTAGTAATTCCTCTTAATGTTGATTTGGGAAGTCAGGATAATGACCCATGCCCAGCGAGACTTTTGCATCAGATCTAAAGACACAAGTGTCATAGCAGAGGTTCCTGTAAAAGAATTAGGCTACTGGGAGCAACAGGACATCAATTATACAGAGACAATTGCTTTCTGCTAGTAATATATATGTATGTTTGTGTGATATAAGGTACAGTTATATTTATGTGTGTGAGTACAGGTATAATATCACTGGAAAAATAAATTCTGTGGGGAATGTTTCAGGGGCACATAAAAGCCATGTAAAGTTGTGTATAAATCTGAACCTGCTTCAGTTATGCTACCAGCAGAGTGCCTGGGCAGAGAGCCAGAGGTCACTGTTATCCACCAGGACTGGAGCCATCTACTGAAGAGAGAGCTCATCTAATGCAGAAGGTTCCTCCTTACCCTTCCCAGGATAATGCAAGTACATCTGACCTAAAAGTAGCCTTCATTTCATTTTATCTCCATCACAGAGGAACCATTGCTTCCTGTACCTGCTCACTTCAGAAACCTATCAGACGATACATCACTACCACTTAAACTCCAGGTTAAGAGAGGCCATTCTTTGGATTGCGCCTGAAGTGCAAAAGGCTTTCTTTCTAAAGGAGTAGCAACATGAAGAAAGAAAGACGGCTGAAGTGTGTGACACTGACACAGCTGTGTAGTACATGCAACTGGAAACCCAAGTGTGGAAAATCTACCATGGTGGGGAACTACAGCAAGTTGCAAATAGTAGCAATGTTCTGCCTCACAATGCATTTAAAGTAGACTGGAGGTAGTTGGCACAGGTCTTTTTGTTAAGGTAATGAATGCCAACATAAAATTCACTGTAAAATGGGATAACCTGATTTGTGCAGCCAGCGTGTATGTTATGTCCAAGAATGACTGCATAACAGGGATGACATTTTTTCTGTTTGTATTTTTTGCCTGGTTCCTTACAGAACTGAGTCCATATGTTTATGTGAGTTCTAGAAGATTTTAAACCAGTTAGCCAGATTCATCCACCTTTTTGCAGAGGAGTAGATGTGTCATAGATAACTCACTTCTACCAATAGCATAGATATTGACAGCTAGCATAGTACAGAGAGATTATTGGTGCCTGTATGAAGGAAAAGATAACGTGTGAATTCAACCTTGATTAAATTTACACTCAAGAGAATTGTTATAACTGCATCTAAGTGAGATAAAACTTCATTTGGTATTTGCTCCTTGTTAAACAAAACCAAACCCCACTCCAATACAGATATCCAGAGGAAACCCACTCTGTTCTTCTGGTCACAGAACTTCTATTACAGTTTCTCACTGATAAGGTTGCAGTGCTCTAAGGAGTAAATAGGTTTCATTGCCTTCCACTCTTGCAAAAGTAGGATCGGAAATGTAAAATTTTCCAATCGTACAGCAGAGAGAGAAGTAGAAATTGCCCCTCTCATACTGCAGATGAGCAACATGTTTATTAGACCGAGCTAGCAGCAGTGCCTTGGGTCTCCTTAGAAATCCCAGGTAGGATTAAATTGTCAGGTTTATCTAACTATATGCTAGCTATATGGAATGAGCATATGCTTGAGGCATGGTCACAGGAGTGAGCTGGCTGAATACATAGACAGCCAGCCTTTCTCGTTTTACCTGAGCTTAAAGGATGGCATCCCTGTGTGGAAGACCAAAGCAACTTCTCAATGATCTCTGTCTTCCAGGCAGGACAATTCCCAGAGCCCCTGAGTCCTGGGGGTAGCATTAGGACAAAGCAATGCTGCAGCAGTCCTCCTTCAGTCAAATAAACAGTAGATTGGAAAACAGAGATTGGAAAAAATTTGTTCATGTGTTTTGCCTTTTTTCTACTTTGTGCCATGAATTCTAAACAGAAACATGAGTAAAGTACCTTACTCTTTAGTTTCTCACTTACAGTTTCACACTTGGAGGATACTATGACAAGTTTGTACTTCAGCATGAAAGTGTCAGGATCACAAAATTTACTATAAATACCAAGTAAATATATTTGGTAAAAACTCTGTTGTAAATGCACAAAGGGAAAAAAAAATGAGATAAAGTCTTCTGTGATTTTTAGGAGTTTATTTTCCCTGCTATTTTCACAGGCATGCAATTGAAAGTTCAAACTGTCAGTGAATGTAGCCAAACTGTCAATGCATGTGTCTAACATTACACAGCTCAAACTTGATACTCTTGGGTAACTTGGGGCTCTAATTATACACTGACCTAAATTTTTCAGAAGTGACTTTAGATGTTTCTCCTGGGATGCACAATTTGAGGCTGTTTAAAGAGACCAAATCTATTGGTTCAAAATGCCTTTTGTATGTAATTATGTGGGCCTTTGTAAGAAAAGAAAAAATAGGAAGATTAAGGACATACTCAGGCCTGGCATTCAGAAATTTGTACAGGCTGGAAGTCATCCCTAATTTCTTATAAATGTCATCTGGGGCAAAGTGCTAGAGGAAGTCTGGCGCCAAAGGTAGTAATTGGGCTGAACTGTTAAAGGCAAGGAAGCATCTATGATTGCGAGGTGCTGAGAGAGACCTAATCCAGGAGGGACACACTGTTTTATAGTACTTCCAATTGAAGGAATTTTACACGTCTGGGTAGGGACAATGAATCTGACACACACACACACCCCACACACACACACACCCCCAAACAATACTGATTTAATATCTCACAAACCCTGTCAACTCAAACCCAAATTCCTTCATTTAGGGTTTTTGCTCCCTGTGAAAATTGTAGTTATTGCTTCCTGCATTGAGTGCATGTCAAACGTTAGTAAAAGACCTGTTTTCCCCAAAATGTATTATTCTCTGTTTGAATTGCACAGAAGCAACTTGAGCTATAACTTAAAACCAACCAAACAAAATGCCTTTGGCCTGAAAAAGAACAGAGACTTATAGCCTAACCAAACTTGAAAAAGATAATAAGAGTAACAGAGGAAGAGACTAGTCATGTTGAAAACTGAATTCAGACAGTCAGCCTATCCTTTTTTAGTACTTACTCATTTTTTCCTATTTCTCCATTAAAAAAAAAGGATATTTTGTCGGTCACTTTGCATTGCCTTATTCAGCAGATAAATTAAATGATACATGTTAACCAGTATTATTTGCTCAAACACATATCTTCACTATGTTATTTGATCTTGGTATAATGTAATCACTTTTGATTACAGATATTGCTATCATCTGTTATGCTTGTAATTAATTAATCACCATTTAATTCATTTCCTATTGTAATACAACAGATGTTATCATGTGATACCTTGTAGTGCCATTTTCTATTAACCAGATTTTCTGTTGTGAGCTGAAATTTACCCTTTAAGGATCCCACCATTCAAAGTTATCTCTAAAGAGTTTAATTCTCTACAGAGTTCTGCTACAGATAATTCAATCTGCTCTACTTCATGTTTGTGATATTAATTATTGCATATGTAAGATTTTTTTAAATTCATTTTGCCTGTGGTGGTTTTGTTGTCAGGAATGCTCATGTTAATGATTTTAGTATACATTGGGTCTGTATCCGGTATACACATATCCACACATATAATATAATAAAATATAATACAATGTAATGTAATGTAATGTAATGTTCATTATTCAGTGTAATATGCTCAATCAAATGTCAGTTTCTTTAATTGTATGTATGCACCATATTAAAATTCATTACACTATGTACGCATCAGGAAATAGCTTACAATGCAGTTACATCACTTAATATATTTAAAATAATTAATAACGAAAGTATGATACCCTGGCCAATGCTGAAATATGCTTATTTGAAAGCATGTGCTCACATCCTTTGAAGCCAGCACCATGTCTGCTTTGGTACAGCCCTCTAAATCAGCACTGAAGCATAGTCTTTTGCTGACTCAAGCTCCAATGATATAGAATAACCATCCTGATCTACTCAAACAGCAAGCTTGTTGAACTAATTATTTTTTTGCTAAGTTTTTATTAAATCTCGATAAATACTGCATGTGCCTAGATATAATTCAGAGGAAAAAACCAAAATCATGGGGTTTTTTACAGTTCTGAAGACTGTAACTGGTAGAATAGTTTTGCTATAAATTAGTAAGGTACATAGAATTTATCATGATTACATATTTCTATTCCAACAATTATATATTTTTGTTTCTTTACTTATACACTTATGACATGTAGCTATAGGATGCCCGTATCTGGATACTTTACTATGTCTGCTTCCTGGCAGGGGGCACTTTTAAAAACTCGAGAGATATTCTTATATTGTCACTTTAGACAAACTAAAAAGCTTGGAAACTATTGAACTTAATTCTTTGTCTACGGAGCACTTTATTTTTACTGATAAGCTATCTAAAAGCAAATCCATTATTTCACACATGCAGTAGATTATAAATTTCCAAAGCATATGCAAAACTTCAAGATAATGTGTTTCTAATACTTGTGCTTATCAATCTTTCCATTCATAGCTATGCATAATTCCCAAGGACAATAAAGGGTACTGAATATGTGTTTACCAAAGGGATACAAAGAAATGCCCAACTATTGTACTGAGCCTTAAGAAACAGTAGTGTCTTGAGCCTTCTGTTACTGTAAAATTTAATACACAAATTCAATTTCAGCAAGTGGACACAAAACATGGAGGTTTTATTTACAATATGGTTACTCTTCACAACTATGGCAGTGTAGAGAAATCACTACAAGTAAGAAAATATATAACTCTTTAATTTTTTGGGCAGGATGAAATGGTTGAAATATAAATGATAATTACATTGTTTTACAGAGCTGTAAATCTGCATAGAAGTGTTCACACTTCAGCATCATTTGGATTTTACCAGGCAAGTATGAAGTGTTGAACTTGGAATACTCTAGGGAGTCAAGAAATGGGTTGGGGCAATCCAAAGTACAAATACAAGCTGGGCAATGAGTGGATTGAAAGCAGCCCTGTGGAGAAGGACTTGAGGGTACCTGTGGATGAAAAAGCAAATGTGAGACAGCAATATGTGCTTGCAGCCCAGAAACTCAATCACATCCTGAGCTTGATCAAGAGAAGTGTGTCCAGAAGGTCAAGGGAGGTGATTCTGCCTGTCTATTCCACTCTCATGAGGCTCTTCCTGGAGAAGAGGTCCCTTGCAGACCAAATCATTCTATAAATCATAGTGAAACATTAGCTGCTAGAAGAAAAAATCAGCAGACACGGCTACTGTAACAAGAATTTGATCTTCTGTCCTCTACTGCTAATTCCCAGGGTGTGTTTTCTTTCCATTTACCTGTTACGTTTAGCATAGATTTACTTCAGAGTTTTGTTATGTTTAAAACAGTGGTGGGTGTTGTTATGGTTAAATGGTATACTGTACTGCAATAACCACAGCCTAGTGATAAACACAGGGTATGTAAGTGTGCTCACCTTCTGCTCCTTATTTGAGTGGAACAGGACATGGGGATGAAGTATACAGGCATTCATCTATTTTTGGCATAATTCTTTAACATTTCAGGAAGCTAAGAAGTGAGGACCTGCTAAGATCTACAGGTCATGGCTGATGCCAAGGCTTGTTGGCCAAGAAATGTGCTTTGAAGAAGGAAAACGATTAAAACAATCAGCAACTGCAAAATATTTTTTATTACTGTATTAAGAATTTGGCTTAAGCCTGGGAAGCATGTGTGTTGCAGCAATCTCAGTCACAAATGAAAAACTAATTACTACACTAGAGAGCTTCTCTTTAGCTGGGCCACATGCTGAAGCTGTCCATTAGCCGTGAACGAAGTAAATATTATGGGCTGATTCGGGCTCAGAAAGCAGAGAACAGTTATTCTAGTGCTCCATTCCCAACACCGGTGCTGACAAGGTATGTTTCATTCATGAGTTGCATTAACTACTAGTCTGTCAGCCTTGCACTGCCCCTGTGAAGACAAGTACCACCATCTCTGCACCTCCTCTTCCAGAAGAACCCAGCTGGAGTCAGATGAAACCTCAAAAGAGGAATCAGTCATTTGGAACAGAGGAACTGGAAAGATGAAAGTAATGAGGTTCAGCCACAAAATGGTCAAAAAATACCAAATTGCAATCTCCTACCATGAAGAGTGGGACTTGTCCACATAGGATATTTTTTTAATAAACTTCCAATGAACTTTTAAAGGTGATCAGTTTACAGAAGCAAATATTCCTGTTCAAAATCAAAGATGTTCAATGCAATTTAGTTTTATTTACTTAATGGGTGAACTTACACATTTATGAATTGGCATCTTTTGTTGCCCAAACATACCTGTCTGGTGCTTCAGTGATAAGCATATTTTTTTTATTGACTATGGCTCTTGTCTCTAGAAAGTGCCAGCCCACAGCCAGAGCTCATGGGGACCTTTTTCTGGGATGGAAATCAAACTGAGTTGTTCCTTCTATAAACAAAGCACTATCACATACTTGCACTCTGAAACACATTCTTAAGGACCAAAACCCTTCAGGAAAGACCCATGAAGGTATATGGAGGGATACAGTCCCTCAAAAGACTGCAGTAAATCTGGTAAATAAATGACTGCAGACTCTTCTCCCAGATACCATTCTTCATCCTTTATAGGAGTAATAAACATAATTACACATGTCCCTAGCTCTAAATACATTACAAAAATATTGTGAAAAAGTAATTCAACCAAGTTAGAGTTCACCTAAGAGAAATTAATGCTCTCAAAGAAATAAAATATTTTATGAATTCATTTAGTTTTCAAAAGACTTGACAATGCAAATAGGTTTAATAATTAAATAATCTGTGTCTCATGTCCTAGTAATATCTCTAACTTTTTATTATTAAGCTAGAGTCTGGGATTTACGATGTGTTTCTTAATCTTCCCTCCGGGATCACACTTACCTCACACTGCAGGTTTTGCATAAAGTAAGTCTTTTACTTATTTTTATATATCTGCTCTTTCTCCTCTTATAAAAACCTCTGAACCTAAAATTGTTCTCCTCACCTGACAAGAAAACTGAAATCCATATTTAACTGAAATGTATTTAACCTACCAAAACCATCTGGCTTTTTGCCAACAAGCTTTCAACATCTGTGGAGTGATAGAGGATGGGGTAAGACCTGAATGAGGTGTTGTGGACAAGGGATTCTAACACTTCTTAAATATAATGTCTACAAGCAATGTTTCATGCTTCTTAACTAATGCACATTGTGAGAGACACATTCTCCTCCATTTACCACAATGAAGCTAGACAGATGCATAAACCTAGTAAACCCACAATAAGTTACAGAAGCAATCACGCAGACCCAAGAACACCTTCTGGATTTCATCTGCTGGGACCAGCAAGGCTCCTCCCACCACTCTATTCTTGCCACAGCCCAGCTCCACGTTTAAAAAAGCTTAATTTTACCCTGGAATAGACCTGGTGTATGCTGAACAAATGTGTCACTATACAATACCCTCAAAAATCATGAAAACATTTTGTTGACCACAACATTTTTATTAACAATTAGTCTATATCCTATACGTTCCTGCTGTGGAGACAAGTCCCTGAAGACTAAAATTTTTTTAAGTGCTTTTATATTTAGGTTATTTTCTAAAGCAGTGAACTGTTTCTCATTTTTTGGACAGAGACCTTGGTGTTTGCACCATAATGCAGATCCCAATGGCAAAACAGCAGTTGGTAAGATGACATCCAATTAATAACCCTCTTCCCTCAAGAAAAACTTTCATAATTCCTAGTTCTGCTGATTTCCCAATCCTTGCTGCTTTTTTCTGTGTCTATTTAAAATTTCCTTCTATTGCCCTTTTGTTAAACAAAAGTGCCTTCACAGATGGGGTATTTTATTGTGATTCTTCATGATTATTATAATTGTATTATTATTATTGTAACTTGTAGTAGGTAGAAGGCCTATGCCATACCTGATGTTTGGGTCGAAACATATATGGAAGAGAGTAAGAAAGTGAGTATGCACTCAGTAACCTCCATGTGTTTTTATGTATAGTCCCAGCTTCTGGTAATCTGAAGTTTAGGGACTTTCAGAGCAGCAAGCTGTATGTGAAACTTTCTTCTCAGTGCCTCTCCACACCCTTATCTTCCATGATCCCTCTGACCTTCTTTTGCACCCATCCTCTGGTAATGAGTTCTGGGGTTTAATTATACACAGTGTGGAACAGCACTTCTTTCTGTTTTACACCAGCTGGCTGATCTTTTCATTTTCTACTCTTCCGTTCTTTTATTGTGAGAAGAAAAGGAATGTGGAGTCATTATGCACTTTTCCATATTGTTCATATTAATGAGTGTATTTATATGAATGTGCATAATAATAAATGTTAACCATGCCTTCATATTTTTTACAAACTGAAGAATATTAATCTATTCAGTCTCTCCTTTTGTAGAAGTAGCATCACTCCCAGGATCAGGGGGGCTTGTTCAGTTACAGTTTTATTGTAATTGTACTGTTTACTGTATGGTTTGACTCAGTTCACTCAGTTATAGTTTTACTAAATTCTATATGAGTAGTAGAAAAGGAGGATAGAATTAGAACACACGCGGTTTCAAAAATACAAATGTAACATGGATTAGATCAATGACACAACTGATTTTGTTGTTTTTGTTCTTTCTTCCTTTTCTTTGTATACCTCCATCTTGCCAAATAAGATACGGTTTTCTTATTCAAAAGAAAATGCCTTTTCATGTGATATACAGACTTAAATTGGGTTCTATTCAAAATCCAGTAAAACAAGGATGCACATTAACCCTTCCTTCTCTCTGCCTTTTCCTATGCCTACTTACATCACAGTCTTTCTCATGTAATTAAGAAAAAAAGAAGGGCAAGCAACTGTCAGCTAATTCCAGGTGTAAGTTTATTGCAGTGTGAGGAACCATACTGATCCCAAGTTTTTTACAACATATTCCTTTTATTAGATTTATATGTAGCAAATGGGTGAGAAGGATAAATATTTACCAATAGGAAGGTGAGCACTGCCTTTCTCTTGCAAGTTACATGCTATATTGTCATCTGCTGCCTTTGATTAAAGAAAATATAATTGATCTGAATAAAGGTTAAAAAACACTCTTCCGTGTTCAGCCAGTTCCTTTTCCTGACATTAACCCATCTTCCACTTCACTATCATCAGAGGCTTTCCATACATTTATGCATCACTCCTCCCGTGTTCTTTCTTGCAGAATATTTTTAACCAAAGCACCGACCACTACACCTAAGCATAGCTACGCTGACTTGGGGGTCTCCTTCAGTGTCAATACTCTTGTATTCCATAACAATATTCCATTTTCAGTAAGCCGAAGGCCATCTAGGTGAACTGTGGCCCCTTTGATCCATGACTTTATGCCTCTGCATATATGGCCCAGAGTTTATTGGCTTTTATTGGCAGCCTTTCACATACCAGCACATATCTAATATGTTGCTCACTGACTGTTTTCCAGTGTTACTCCTTCTGTGGATTTCCCCTTCACATTGACTCATACTGCTCTAGCTTTAACGTATTACTACACCTTTCTCTGAGTAGTGGCTTGCTTTGTTATTTCCTGCTCACATTTCTCCCTAGGGCCTTTGCTTTATGCTTCTGTCCTCACTAGTATTTGTGACTCTTCCTAATTTAGTATCATTTGTGTATTCATTAACATGCTGTTTATTCTTTCTTCCAGATTGCTAATGAAGATGTTAAATAGGAACAATCCTGAAACTGCACCCTTCATTACCCTACTAGATATTTTTCCCCTAGTCACTATCATAATCTTTTGTTTATTGTCTTTCAGCCAGTTTTAACCCACATGCTCCTACAAAAACCATTTCAATTCATTTTCCACTTACGACTGCAAACACCACTGTGGTGAAGCTTTCAAGAACATATGGATGCAACCTTGATCCTCTGAAAGTCATGAGAATTGCTGAAAAAACCCACAGGTAACCAAGACTGTTCTGTATATCACCATTACCTGTCAAGGGAGACAAGATTTTAGGAATCAAAATGTTGATGTTGTTTGGATCTATGTGTATTGTTCCTGCTCTGTTCTTCTCGCTGTCATATGTGCCATCACATGTGCAGTTAGATTCAAAGCCATAATTAATACATTTTCTGAATTGTACATTTACATGGTCAGTGAAGTAATTTCTTACCTACTCATATGTAGATACATAACAGAACTAATACCTTCTGGTTTAATTTTGTTCATCATTGCATACTGTAGATCAGTAGCTAGATATCAATTTGTTAAAAATAGTATTTAGCTTTTTTTATTTCGTGGAAGCACAGCAGGTGTTAAAATCATTCCTGTTTGTTAGCTAATACCTTGCTGTTCAGAACCATGTAAGCTGGGTGAGAGAAACAGATGTACAGTAGTCTGAAGCTTTGTGAAGGGAAGATTTTCACACAGGCTTCAGTTCACATACCAGACTACACCAAACTTAATTGTGCTCACTGGGTTAAATTGTACCCTCGTTTACAGTGAAGCACCTTCATTGATTTCAAACTCAATGCAACAGCAATGTTCAGGCTAGTGTACGATGTTGGGATGCACAAGATCCTTTAAGAAAAGAGAGTATTGCAAATTTATAACACATTGATGTCGGTCTTTAAAAAGGAACATTTTTTTTTTTTTTAATACAGTCTTTTGGCTTTACATGATTGCTTCTGCACAATTAAGCAGTCCATCCATTTAAATGAAAGAAAAAATTCCCCCTTAAAAATGCTTTTTGGCATTTCAAAAGGCTGTATTTTAGAGAACTAATTGGTACAGCTTTTACACTTTACAACCGGCTTCTCTTTTTTTCCCTACATTGATTTCTTTTTCCTTTTGGATACAAGAGAATCACTCTCTCTTCATTCTGTTACAGCCTTTTTGAGACTGCAACAGTTCAGTTCACATAGACATAGATGCTATTTCATGTAAGCTTAGGAGGTGTGAATGATTGCACATTTCCTCAGGACCTTTGCTAATATTTCTTCATACCATAACATTTCTAACAGACTATGAAGTTGCTTTTCAGATCTTATCATCTGCTGAAGTTGTTGTGGCAGATGTGTGTCACAAACGTAGCCGAGATAGTTCACATTAGCTAGCTCAGCTAAAAGTCTAGCTTTGAACAGCAGAGAAGGTCAGCGTGAAGACTGGAATGCTACCTTTTCTATGTCCATGATAACGTGGCTAACCAGGTAAGAGTACTCAACATAGCTAACAAAAAGCTTCTGTGTTTGGGTATGCAATTTTTCAGTCACAGTGGGGTTAGCTGAACCCTAGAGAAGAAATTGGGTTTCAGATAAAGTCGATCTTGTGACTAAATCATCTGGTAGATCCTCATTTAATTTCTAACTTGGCCATTTACATCCTTGAGCAAACCATGGGAACAAAGATACTAATGTTTTTGATGCAGTTCCTATTGCTTTCAGTGCCAGAGATCTTGCTGCATAACTCTGAGCACATGCTTCTGTGTCTTTCCAGGTTGCAGTCCAAACTCCATGGATATCAGGGAATCTCAGGTTTGGGGCAGAGGCTCTATTTCTCATGCACAAAATGAAGGTGAAAGTGTTTTCCTTCTCCTACCTCTTGGCAGTGTCACATCTTTAGTCTATAGACTCTTTAGTGCAGAGACTGCACCCTACACTGCATTACTTGAGTGACTTCTCCACTCTCAGACCTCTTGCCATTACCAAGATACATATAAATGAGAATATTGAATAACTCTGGTGATCCTTCTTTGTCAGGTTATCACATCTGAGTGGTGGAAGCCCTGCAATAATGTCCAAAATGTGAGACCATAAATAAATTAAGTATATTTGCATTATTATCTTTTCAAAATTATTATTACTATTGAATGTTTTCTCAGAAGGCTTTACAAAGGCAACACATTTCCCACAGCTGATTCAAAAATAATTGGCTTTTCCCTTGGATTGGATTCACTCTGAAAGCCTCCATTCCCAAGAGCATGGTTCTCTGCCTGTATCCTCTGTGGAATACAACAGTAGATACTGATTGACTAATACGACAACATTCTACGATGCCATGACTGAATGGGTAGATGCAGGGAGACCAGTGGATGTAATCTACCTTGTCCTTAGCAAGGCGTTTGACACAGTTTCCCATAACATCCTCGTGAGCAAGCTCAGGAAGTGTGAGGTAGAAGAACAGACAGTGAGATGGATTAAGAACTGGCTACACGATAGAGCCCAAAGAGCGGTAATCAATGGTGCCAAGTCTGGCTGGAGACCTGTAACTAGCGGAGTCCCCCAAGGATCAGTGCTGGGTCCAGTCCTGTTCAACATCTTCATCAACGACCTCGATGAAGGGACAGAGTGTCTTCTCAGCAAGTTTGCTGATGGTACGAAACTGGGAGGTTTGGCTGATACACCTGAAGGCTGTGCGGCCATTCAGCAGGATTTGGACAGACTGGAGAGCTGGGCNGTACAGATTGGAAGGCGATCTGCTAGAGAGCAGCTCCACGGAGAAGGACCTGGAGTCCTGGTGGACAACAAGTTATCCATGGGACAGCAGTGTGGCCAAGAAAGCCAATGGTATCCTGTTGTGCATTAAGAAGAGTGTGTCCAGCAGATCGAGGGAGGTCCTCCTCCCCCTCTACTCTGCCCTAGTGAGACCTCACCTGGAGTACTGCATTCAGTTCTGGGCTCCCCAGTTCAAGAGGGACAGAGATCTACTGGAGAGAGTCCAATGGACGGCTACAAGGATGATTAAGGGACTGGAACACCTGCCTGATGAGGAAAGGTTGAGAGACCTGGGGCTTTTTAGTCTGGAGAAGAGAAGACTGAGAGGGGATCTAATTAATGTGTATCAATAATGAGGGCTGGGTGTCATGAAGAAAGAGGCAACCTCTTTTCACTTGTGCCCTGCAATAGGACAAGGGGCAATGGATACAAGCTAGAGCACAGGAAGTTCCACCTCAACCTGAGGAGGAACTTCTTTCCTGTGAGGGTTCCAGAGCACTGGAACGGGCTCCCCAGGGAGGCTGTGGAGTCTCCTTCTCTGGAGACTTTCAAGACCCGTCTGGATGCGTTCCTGTGTAACCTTCCCTAGATTCTACTATCCTGCTTGGCAGGGGGGTTGGACGTGATGATCTCCAGAGGTCCCTTCCAACCCCTAACATTCTGTGATTCTAAGATTCTGTACCACACACAGTATCTTCTCAGCTCTGGTGTCATTCTTCCCAGCTAGCAGTTGCAGTGAATTCATAGTGCCTGAAGTTCTCCCATTGCAGTCTACAGAGACACAACATCCTGTTCTTCACTGCAGAGATAAAAAGAAAGAAAAGCAGCTGGCTGTGCTCTACAGCACAGCAGGGAACAGCCTGACTTGTGTTCCTTGCCCTTCCTTTTTCCACACCAGCTGTTTCAAGCAAATGCTAGGGGGAGGACACGCTGCAGTCCTCCAGCAGGTACCCTTGCCACTGTTGCATATGGTCCTTTGGAGGCTGAATGCCTTTGGGACTTGTCACAGATGTAAGTCTCTTCTGCACCATCTCTTTCAATGTATCGGTGACTCTAGAAAAAGTTATAGTCTATCTCTAAGTGCAGAAGGCAATGAGGCCATATATCTAGAGGAAATATAACTCCAAGTTCGCATAAAGATGTCTTTCCAAAGGAAATACTTTTGATAATATTCTAACCTGTATTTTAGTCTCAAGAGAGGAACATTGCAGTAACCTGGCAAAGTTCTATCATATTGAAATGGCATCTCAGTTCTACATTATTATGCTTCTCTCCATACATATAGACATATTACGTATCTATGCACACATCTGTATTTGTTTGTGTGCATATGTGTATGTAAAATATGTAACCTAGGTCTCTGCTAGCCTGGGAATCCCCCTATCACACTCCATCTCACAATGCAGTCATGTCCTATAATGTCATTCTCTGAAATAATCTGCCTTGGATACTCTACTTCCAGCAATAATTGCCAGGCAGATGGCGGTGGTAAATTAGGCAGTATTATTGGTGATAAAAGTTAGAAGCTTCAGAATTACTGAATGACATATTCACATAAAGACTTTTAGAAACAATATCTTTCATGACAGAACCAACATCCAATTTCAGCTTCCCTCCATTTCCCGGAATATTTCAATAGTATTTGTTCTGTCTTGTTCCATCTTCTGTCAGTGACTGCCGTGGTTATGTTAATTCTAAATACCACCTACTTCCAAATGACTACTCTCTGTTTACTTATCACCACCGGCTCTCACCAGTTGCTATCAATACCTATGACTTGCATAGGGAAAGCAGACAAAGTTCCTCGCTTTAACACAACATAATATAAAAGCATTTGCAAAACAATGTAGGCAGCAATGCTTCTGGTTGCTATTACTTCCACTGCAAATAATGCCATCTGCTTATCATTATGCCCCAGTGCATGCTATCTTACATGTGGACAGAACTTGTACTGCGTTGTTGTCTCTGTAGTAAACAGCTTGAAAACTACGCCCTGGAATAATGTCATGAAGAATACCCTCTCGGCTTTTTCCAATTAATTTCTCGGCAACAATTTATAATAGAAAGCTGTAGTTAAAAGGCAACAAATACTGACTTGACCTTTTAAATGGAAATTCCCATGATCTAGTTTTTCTGGAAGGAAGAAAGAGACATTCCAGAAAAATAAAATATGAGCTGTAGCCAGTAATAAACCCAGAAGTTTCTCAAAAGAATAGAAAATATATGAGAAAATGTTAGTAAGTTTGAACAGTCAATATTCACATGAATGCCATGACGTCGTAATTCTGCAAAAGCATCATGCATTTAAAGGTTACTTTTGTCTATTATTGTTCTTCAAACTTCACACAAACTGTGATTTATATCTCACAGCACAGGATGTTCCTGTTTCCACACTTGGAAAGTTTCATTCAGTTTGGGATCCCAGTCCAATTAGCTCTGTCCTGTGTAACGTTCAAAATACCTTAAGATTGATTGTGTGTTTTCTGGCCACACAGCCTATAAATAAGGCATATTTATGAACTTTTGCACCTGTCCTTTCAGCTGTTGTATTCTAGCATTCAACAGCAGACCTTCTACCTGAAATTCCTGTTGCAAAAAGATACAGGGATAGATGCAGATCTCCGAAGACCATTTTCAAGAGAGAGGACCTTCCTGTCTTTTGAGGGTAGAGAGGATGAGTTTTTTCCATTCTTTTGAATGAGAAAATGGGGGTTGAAAGAAAAAAAGGAATTAAGAAAAAAAAAGGCAAGCAACTTCCCTGCTGATCCACTGCCCTTGTTTACCAACAATTACATTTCCACAGTTACAGTCTCCCTGTGCAGCTAACAGTGGTCACTTCTCACCAAGCTGTGAAGACAATTTTGCTTTATCTGTTCAGGCAAGATTAAAGGTGTACAAGAAGCTTAGATTAAATACTGAACTTCAGAGGTCTAACTCTGCTTTCTCTGGGAAAATTCCAATTTGATTCCACTTGAGATGAGGCAATATTCGATGGTTCCTGGCGAACATTCATCATAGGCTTCAGAATGAATCAAACATTTCTCACATGGTGTATTTTATATTTAGAATGTCAGGAAACAGCCTGGAAGTTTTACTGCAGGCAACAATCAGCCTGAACTCTATCTCTTTCTAATTTAGAATTTAAAACATCTGATTTTGATGTGCTCTGCAGTTTCCATGTGATGAAAATTTATAAATGATTACATCTTCAATTAAAAAAAAAAGTTTCTTCTGTCTTGTAGATTTTCTGAGCTATATTGTCTTTTTGCTTCTGACGTGCTTTCAACAGTGCATTGGTTTTTTCATGTCCTAGCTAAGCAGCAGGCAGTGATTTTTACACTAAACTATATGATGAGATTTTTGTCTAGCAGTAAATGCAGTGAATCATTGCCACATATTCCTTTCACCAACAGTAGCTGGGTTTTACTAAGTAATGTTCTTTAATAGGTAATTTACCTATTTCTATCAAAATTAAAAGGGAGTAAAACTGAGCTGAATTAGCTCATGCTCCAGAATGCAGCAAAATAGCTTTTTGATATGTGAATAACTCTGAAGTACTCAAATACTTTTATTTTCAGAAATGGGCAGGTTGTAGATACAATTCAAGTCACATCTGGCCCAGCTGTTTAGTCCAGAGCTTTACTCACTCAAAACCATGAGAACACCAAATTTTAGTCAGACTTCTGTTTATCAAGGAACTTCTGTTTTGTTTCAGCTTCTAATATAGTGTGCTAAATCATGCCTGTGACTCCTAGATGCTGTTGCACTATAAGGAAACCACATGGATGCAAGTAGCTCTCTCCAACTGATTGTTTCTAGGCAAATTAGAACATTTACCCGCTATCTGAGATCTGAGCTGAACAGAATACCATGGACAATGACAGAGGGAACCATCTGGCAAACTTTTGCACCTATGGTCTTCCAGGAGAACAATGCCATTCAGTTACTCAAGGTGTGCCTACAGAGACAGGACAAGGCATGTCTGCACTGCTTGTGCTTGTAGCTGACTGTAGAGAGCCCAACTCAGTCAAGAAGCCACAGACATGGTACAGAACATCAGTCAATATAACAAAGTAACCCCATCAGAGATTAGTTATTAGTTCACAGCTCTGAGTCAGGTGCTACCAGCTACAGCTTCCAGGTCAGAGCTGACTCGCAACCAGCTAGCTCCAAGCACAGAATCACAGGATCATGTAGGTTGGAAAAGACCTCTAGGACCATCTAGTCCAACCTTCATCGAACACCTCCCTAGCCCTTAGACCATGTTTCGAAGCGCCACATCTACCCGTTTTTTAAACACCTCCAGGGATGGTGACTCCACCACTCCCCCAGGCAACCTGTTCCAGCAGCAGGGGCAGGCTGGATGCCCAGTTGTCCACGTCCATCCACACAGAATCACAGAATAGTAGGGGTTGGAAGTGAACTCTGGAGATCATCTCATCCAATTCCCCTGCTAAAGCAGGGTCACCTAGAGCAGGTTGCCCAGGACCATGTCCAGGTGGATTTGGAATCTCTCCAGAGAAGGAGACTCCATAGCCTCTCTGGGCAGCCTGTTCCAGTGCTCTGTCACCCTCATGGTAAAGAAGTTTCTCCTCATGTTGATGTGGAACTTTCTGTGTTCTTGTTTGTGCCTGTTGCCCCTTGTCCTGTCACTGGGCACCACTGAAAAGAGTCTGACCCTCATCCTGTTGACCCCCAGCCATAAGGTATTGGTAAACATTGATAGATCCTCTCAGTCTTCTCCAGGCTAAACAGCCCCAGGTCTCTCAGCCTTTCCTCATAACAGAGATGCTCTAGTCCCCTCAGCATCTTTGTAGCCTCCACTGCACTCTTTCCAGAAGATACGTATGCATGTTATGCAATGAAGACACGGACATCATATCAACATCATAAAGTAGTATCATTGTGGGATTTGTGTCTCTTGCTTTGAAATTAATGCCCTTGGCTTTGCTTCAGTATTTGCACAGCAGCAGGAAGCCACTACGTTGTGCTGCTGTTGATGAGCACAACTGCATGCTACTGGCGTAACCTACTTACTAAATGGACAATACACAAACACAAGCACTTCTACTTCAGTTGCACTTTGTGAAAGTAATTTAGACAATGTACAGAAATTCAGACTCTAGATTTAGTCATCCTAAACACACAATAAGGGACTGTAACAACAGATACCTTTGAAAAGAAGCTAAGATCTACATAGAATTAATAAAGTTTTTCAGGAGTCTAAATACATATTTAGGTAAATGACTTTGAGTGTGCACAGTCATTATTTTTGGAATCATAGAATATTTTAGGTTGGAAAAAACCCTTGAGATCATTGAGTCCAACCGCTAACTCAGCACTGACAGTTCACCACTAAACCATGTCCCTCAGCACCACATCTACACAGCTTTTAAATATCTCCAGATATGGGGACTCCACCACTGCCCTGGGCAGCCTCTTCCTTTCACCACTCTTTTGAACATCACGGAAGTGTCTTGATCCCTCCTTTGTTAAATAATAAGAATTACACTAAGTCTTCTTCCCTTGCTCAGCAGAGGGCAAAATATTCCTATCCATACCAGTAGTTATTCATGCTGTTCCATTTGGCTGGTAGACTGGAAAATGCCAGCATCCTAATTAAAAATAAATGGAACCTAAAAGAATATGCAGTGTCAGAAATAAGAAAACACTGCCTGAATCATAATTAAAAAGTTTTATGTTTATGGTCAATAGTATCAAACAAGGCAGACTCATCCAGTAAAATTAATAAAGATAAATGGGCAGAGTCCATCAAAATGAGATTACTCCTTGCTGTGTAACAGGAATTATTTTACTGATATGGTTGAAAGTGTATTCACAATAGAAGCTCTCAAAGAAAGAAACAGAATTTATGAAGTTTTCAGTGAGACATTTGCTCTCTGAAGGCCTCACGTGCTGCTATTTATTTCGGTGGATTTGAGCTATTATATCAGCTGAGGGTCTCCTCAAATAATTTACCTTATCCTGCCTGCTTGCTGAATTTCCCATTTCACCTTGTCTTTCAGAACACAAACCCAATGAAAAAGGTCCTGTCACATTAATACATTTGTTTAGTACACAATTCCCAAGGATCCTGTACTGAAATTCACATAGGCAGCAATGTTAGTTACAATTTGTACAGCATTCTCCTATGCTCAACCCCAAGAACATTTCCTAACAAGCCTGGAACTAAATCTGCAAAGAAGTGATGTATTAATATCTACCCAAAACACTAAAACAAAAAAAAGCATGTATCTGGCAGAGTACAAGAGCTCTGCTTGTCATGAGGAGCACTCACTATTTTACAGCAAATTGGACTTACCAAGAAAAGATACACTTAAATATTGCTAATGGCAAAACCAACATCAACCTTCATGGAGAATCCTAAATCTTAATAGAAAATCTGCAGCCTTTAGGCAAGAGCAGTTAAAAAATAGTTCCCTTGGATGGTGGTGTGCAGGCCTTTGGGGAACCAGTTAGACACAGAGGTGGGTATTTCCATAAACCAACTTTTGCCTAGGGAGGCCTCTAAGCTCTCCATCTGCAGTCAGCAGAGAAGAAAGAGATGCTCTCAAAATGGCAATTCAGAGCCAGAGCCCAGTTTAACCACTCTGGATTGCTCTCTTGTGGAATCTTTTCTCTTCCCAATGACAGTAGAGCTTTTAGAGGAATATTATTAGCCTTAGGTAAAGTGAGAATACTCAGCTGAAGAAGAAGCAATGGGTAATCCCCATCAATTCAGATAATAAACTTGGAGCTCGGTTCCCCCCATTTGACACCTTTCTTAATTCCATTAAACAAACTGAGCAGCAAACAAGAGGAGGATATTAGGTCTGCAGATGCTTTGTAGGTTTCCATTCTAAAACTTGTTTTACATTCCTCCAACTGTAGGGATTTTATTTTTTTTTTTTATGTCTGCTGTTGGAATCAGAATTTAAAATAAGCCTTTACTGCTTTGGAGTTTCAACATGAATAAAATAATAGAATGGTCTTCTTTAAAAGAATACGACTCTATGCTAGCCCCTAAAATGCTTACAGAACTTCTAAAATTTTTTAGCCTATTTCTGATTCTTGGAACATACCCTAAATTTCTGCAAGTAGAAACACAACACCACACAAGTGTACAAGCTGCAGGAATGCCTCCTGTATTTAAGACACCAGGTAGATTTCCCAGTAGCAGTTCAGCACCAAAAAGATTGTTTCACAGAATCACAGAATAGTAGGGGTTGGAAGGGACCTCTTGAGATCATCTAATCCAACCTCCCTGCAAAAGCAGGTTCACTTAGGGCAGGTTACACAGCAACATGTCCAGGAGGGTTTTGAAAGTCTCCAGAGAAGGAGACTCCACAACCTCTCTGGGCAGCTTGTTCCAGTGCTCTGTCACACTCATGGTAAAGAAGTTTCTCCTCATGTTGAGGTGGAATTTCCTGGGTTGTTTGTGCCTGTTGCCCCTTGTCCTATCACTGGGCACCACTGAAAAAGTCTGGCTGTAACTTCCTGACACCTACCCTTCAGATATTTATAAACATTGATCATATCCCCTCTCAGCCTTCTCTTCTCCAGGGTAACCAGCCCCTTTCCTCGTAGGGGAGATGTTCCAGTCCCTTAGTCATCCTTGTAGCCATCTGCTGGGCTCTCTACAGTATTTCCCTGTCACTCTTGAACCTGAGAGCCCAGAACTGGACACAATACTCCAGATGTGGCCTTACCAGGGCAGAATGGAGGGGGAGGAGAACCTCTCTTGATCTGCTGGTCACGCTCTTCTTAATGCAACCCAGGATATCATTGGCCTTCTTGGCCACAAGGGCACTTTGCTGTCTTATGGTTAACTTACTGTCCACCAGAACCCCAAGGTCTTTCCCTACAGAGCTGTTTTCCAGCAGGTCAGCCCCTCCCCTGTCCTGGTGCATGAAGTTATTCCTCCCCAGGTGCAGGACCCTACATTTGCCCTCGTTGAACTTCATGAGGTCCCCTCCACCCAACTCTCCAGCCTGTCCAGATCTCACTGAATGGCAGCACAGCCTTCTGGTGTTATCAGCCACTCCTCTCAGTTTCCTGACTAAGAAGCCAGACTCAGACAAATCAGAGCACCTGAAAAAAATCTTTAGGTGCTCTTTGCAGACAGCAGCAAACAGCAGATATTTTGAAAAGTGGGAAGTCTGCAGCCAGAAAAGAGCTTCCCAAGCCAGAACTGCCATCCTGTCACAATTCAGCCATTTCTCAGTAAGCTGTTCTTTGCTCTAAAAAAGCCAGCTTAAATTTCCTTTGTACGAGGTATACTTTACTTCTTGATATGCATGGATTCATGTGAATAACTCCTATTAACACTAATGGCAGTTAAATGCATCAGTCCTTGAGAATTACTATTAAAAGACACCTCACTTGTACCCTCAATTAGCATTAACATGGGGCTAGCTGGAGTTTCAAAATGGTCTTCAGCAGTAAATTGTTAGTAATTTTAAGTGTCAATAATCATTATTCATCTTCTCTAAAATACAGTTGTTAGGGAGTTTTCACTCCTCAGCAAGAGTCATAAACCAGAGCTAGTCCTGAACACGGTCTCTTGCTAGAGCTCTTCAAAACGTGGGCTACTGTAATGTTGATGAGTCACTTCATCCAAATCCTTTCAGTATTGGCAGGAGCCTCCTGGAGCTGTCTAGGCATACCTCACAGGTATGGAAAAGATGGCATGACAAAGCTTAGGTGCCTCAAAAGTGGCAGCGCTAAGAAGGAATTACCAATAGTGAAGTTTGCATGAAATAAGCATTAGAACAATTAAACAGTAACCATGGAATCATAGAGGGATTTGCTCATTTTTTTTCTTTTCCCTTTTTTTTTTTTTGAGAAAATGGCAAATCAGCTCAAAAATAAGTTTAAAAAACATGATAATTTGTAAAAGAAAGGGAGAGACATTGGGGAGGGAAGGAAGAGCTGAAGAGCTGCAGCACACCAGTTTGGGCACTGCCAGAAGCCACCCCACCAACATCACCACCTCTGTCTGGAACAGGTAGAGCCCTCTCCTCAGACTCCCACAAGAGGGTGCAGAGGGGACCTTGCAGGGGCTTTTTCACCATCACATGTGTGCTGGGAGTCACAGGAGCAAGGTGGGTGGAGGTAAGACTAAAATGTGTGCATGTGTCTTTGTGGGATTAAAACTTCTGGGGATTAGTTACAGAAGGGTGTTTAGAAATTTTAATTCCTTGTTAACATTTTAAAAGGGACTGATATTGTGGTTTATCTGCAATATTGTTGATATTGATCCTGACTATATAGTTCACTGTTCTCCTGTTAATCACATGCAGTCAATAAATTAATGAAACTGCTTCAAACCTGATTGGATTTAAACCGCAGGAGTTGAGCAGGGTTTTCCCCTTAGCAATAAGTAGTGGATAAATATACTAAAAGTCAGGGACAGACCCAGCTTTACACCCATGTCAAATTCCACTGATGTCTGTGAATAGTCAGTTCACGACCCACCCTAAGCAAAAAGGAACCTGAGGAAATGTTAACTCAGAGAGCTAGTTATATGCAGAACAACCACAGCTCTGCTACCAAGACATGGTTCAGATACTAAGTGACTTGAAATGGTAATAATAGGAATAATCTTGAGCTGCATCAAGCAAGGTGTGAAATACAAATTCTACCATTTTTAGGAAATGTGGATATTTCTTTTCTCCCACTCCCAGTGAAAAGCAAGAAAGGAACACATTTCAAACATGACAATATCAGAACAACGGATCAGACATAGTGGAAGGTCTAGCAAAAAGATGAAGCTGGTGTGCTTCATCAAGCTTAGACCTCTTTTTATGTGATAATTTAATAAGGCTTCCTTTGAATTACACCTGTTCCTCCTCTCAGTCACCAGTGTTCCACAGGGTGAGCTGTCACCAGTGTGATAGACACGAGTGCAAAGACTTCTAGACAAAAGCACATGATGGTTACACTTCCTGCTGCAAAAGCCAAATCTGAACATAGGTAAATGCTGAAATAAATTTCCAGCTCCCTTTTTTTTCAGGTGAGCACATTGAGCCAGTTCACCATGTAATTTAGCCCAAAGGGTATGAAAAACAGAATAGGTGGAGTACAGACTATCCTATACTTTTTTGTGTCACATCTTCCTGTTCCTCCTAAGCCTGAGCAATGCAGGGGAAGAGCTTGGAAATTGCTCTCCCACCCCATGCTTCTGTAGTAGTAAAAACATGAAAATATATCCTTTGCCCTGTAAGTGTGAGAGGTAAAGGCATGCTAAATTTGTAAAAGTCGCCTGAGTTGCTCTGATCCTCAGGATGTCAAATTTCCATCAGTCTGGATGAAGCACTTGTGCTCCACCTGGAGCCATCCAATGGGTGCAGCCATCACTCCCTCTACATACACTTGCACATTGGCACTGGAGGGCTTCTACTTATCATGGCTCACAGGCAACAGGGGACCTCTGCAACCACCAGCAACACCAGGCTTTCCTTCCCAAACATGGCACAGAGAGCAGCAGTTTCACCTTCAGTAGAATTTTTAACTGCTTCCTCAGCACCAAGCTCCCATCAAAAGCTAGTACCTGGAATACTTGGGGATACAAACCCCAGCTCCTCTGTGTAAAATGTTGCCCTTGACAGACACAGAAAAACATTGCAAAAGTCAATAATGCTCAAGACTTTACCGAAGTAATTGTCATCAAGCACATACAATTACTAAGTCACCTAACTGTAATGTGACAACGCCACAATCTGTTCTCTCCATCCCTTCCATTCTTACCCACTTCCCTCCTGTGACACAAAAGAAGGCTGAGTACACTGGCTTCGTGACTTGGCTGTGTCAGAGGCTTGTTTTTCTTGTAACTTATCTCCCGTTCCATTGTAGAATTCTTCGGTTTCCTTACAAATTCAAGTATGTGCATCATTCGCTTTTGTGATTTTGCAAAGCACATGACTTCCTTTTCCAAAGAGGAAGCAGAGATTAAAAAAGGCTTTTTTCTTTAAATAAAATATATTAGAAGTTACAAAAGGAAAACATCATTTTTTATTATTTTTTTAGATGTAGCCCAGAGACAGATTTTTCTCTTCACAAAGTAGAAAATTGAATTATTCTATCTGAGTGCTCTCTCCTTCTCTCATCCTCTCAACCTTCTGCAAGCAACAGAGAAGTCATTAAAAATACATGGAGTCTACAAAAAGAAAAAAAAAAAAAAGAAAGTTTGTGTAAAGCTAAGAGAAAAGTTTAATAAAAACATTGCTTATACTTTTCTTCCCTTCTCCCTTTTTCTTTTCTTTTCCTTTTTTTTTTTTTCCTTCAAGCCAAGGAAACTCATCCAGTTATAGAATCTGGAAACAGAACACAAATCCAATCCGAGAGGCAGAAAATGTAATGATGCTAAAGCCTGACATTTATGACGCCTCTCAGTTAGTGAGTGGTGGCAGTGGCAACTCTACAGCAACAAATAACATGCAAGAAACTATTCGTTAGTGAAGGGTTGCTGCAAAGTGTGATATATAAACGCCCTTACTTGCAATAAATATTTAAACATTTTATTTTAAAAAAGAAAAGAAACACAAATCAGAGGCTACATTACCATGATTTGTTTTTAAAGAAGCTAAAATTATGTATCATTAAGCTGGAAAAATAAAACACCAAGGAATTGTTACTGAGGAAATTCTTTCCTCCTTTTTCTTGTTCTATTTTCTATGTAGCAATACTTCCTACCACTTCCCATTTTCCATAAGCTGTGATTCTTAGCAAAGACATACATAATCACATCTGAAAAAAAAAGGCAAACTAGTGCCTAAGATGCAAGGGCCAGAGGGGTGAAATTCTCTGTTGTTTAAATCCCCATAACTTAATTGATTTCCACAGAGCCGCATCACTTTCCCCCTGCTAAGAATCTGGCCTCATAGTTTTAATAATGTACAAGCAGAGCAAAAATTATCTGGGCACCCTGAGAAAGAAGAAAAAAATAACTATTGGCATCTTCTGTCTTTGCAGCCTCATTGATAGTCACCCTAATCTTAGATAAAGAGAAGGAACTATTTTCTCCCACCTACGGTGTGCTGAAAGGTGATGGAGGGAGAGGAGAAGCATGTGCTCTCTGTATCTGTAGGTAGGGTAGTGCTGTGCACAGGCTGCTCCTACAGTTTCCACAGTCCTGGATTCAGCTCTGCTTTGTGCTGCAGAAATACAAAGCCTGCTGAGTAAATGTGTGGATCAAAGGAAAAATTTAGCTGTGAGGTCAGACGGCTGCAGAGCCTGAATCTTAGTCACCTGCTCCTCTGTCGCCCCTCTGCTCTATAGGATCTAGCCCCTCTGCACTTGTTATCACAGCATTCAGCCTTTTCTCAGTGGGATTTTCTTCAAGGACTTGGCCAACTTATTCTTTGCATTTTAAAATATAGGTAGAAGAAAAAAAATGCAACCCCACCTCCCACAATACAAAGTCACATGGAAGAAAAACTTGGTGAGTTTGTCTGTGCGCTCTGAAGCTGGGAGATTTGCTTTCAGTCTTCTTTATTTTTTTTATCTGAAGATTCAGATATCCGTATATTGAGATGCAAAAGAGTTATAAAGCAGAGTTGAAGTCCAGTAGTTCTTCAGCTAAGGATTTGCTAAAATGCAAAAGAAAACCTAGTGAGTCATTAGTCTGGAAAATACAGACAAAAGGACTAAGAGAAAGAGGACGTGATCCCATGATGGGGTCTGCGTTTTATCCACTGGGTGTCTACTAACAAAGCCATGTAAAATTTGTGCCACCTACAGACATTACAACATATTTTTGACCATTCAATGCAGGTATCTTCGCTGATAGCTAAATTCCACACGTTTTTGCACACATCTTTTAAATGAGCTTTAATCAGTTTAAGTGACAAGATTGAAGAGCTTTTGATCAGTTCGGTATTTGAGTTGCAAAGCTGACATTAGACTCCTTCCTTCAAAGCATTCATCTGATGTGTTACAGGTACCACAAAGAAATGAGCAATTAAAACCAAAACTGATACTTTCAATATGCAAAGGAGGAAAACGTAAATACCATCTGAACTGCACTGTTGAAAAATGAAAACTAAGAGGCTGCAGGTTTGCTTGCTTTGCTCTTTGATGTTGTATGTCTTCTTAAAAAAAATTTAAAAAACCTCGCGTGTTATCCTCTGAACAAACTTCAGCACTAGCTTCAAACCCATTTTATTTGCCTGAGAGTAGATATGATTAGATGACTAAATCTAGTTGTAACCTTAAAAAGCTTTGGCAGGAAAGGGACTGGAGAAAGGTGAGCAATGGAATAGGCCAGCAAAAACACCCAAGTTAACCTTCAACCTCCTCAGTAACATCTGAAGCTGACAAAGGGAAGTTTGTGAGTTAATTTCTCAAGGGTGTAGCTCTCCCTTACTGTCAGTAGCAAGTGGGAAATTGCAAAGTGATAGAAAATATATTGCAGAAAGAAGAGAACATTGCAGGCATTGCATGAAGCTCTAACTGTTTGACCTCATCTTTTATCCGTAGTTGGTTGCTCAACTTTTCTGTGATTTAGTCAAAGAAATCATACCTTCTGGAAGAACACCCCCTGAGACTGAAGTCATCAACTTGTCCATCCCCAACTGTCATTTTAAGGGTCTGCTATTATGGGAAGGCTTGACCTAATCATGTTAACACCTGTTTTCCTTGAACATTGAGGGACCATCTCCAGAAGAAGGACAAGGTAGAACATGGAGAGAGAGAAACCAAAAGTGCTGCAGCTAACTGTATGGCAACGACCTCAAGGAGAATGCAGGTTTTGCTGTGAAGAGAATTAATGCCCAGAAATGGCTCTTTGAGCCACTTCTGTTCTAATAATTATGCATGTTTGCACTTATAGGACAATCTCATCTATTGTTTCTGATTGAATTTGTAATAAAGAGAGATTACCTAAGGAAAATTACTTGGTGATGTTGCTTATCTGCAATTAGACATGCTCATGTTTGGAAATAGACACTATCATTTACCAACAGCAGTTCTGAGGGTAGTTTGCATTAAAACATTTCTCACATCTACTGTATGCAACCTTTGTCAAATGAGGCCAGGCAGAAAAATATACATGAACTTAGTGAAATAAAAAAAATAACAAATGGTGTGTTCTGTCTGCTTGCCAGCTGCTTTATATCCACTGGCACTTGTTTTTGAATCCTATACACAAAATAATCTCTCTCAAATCTGTAGCTACATGGACATGAAGAATCAAAATTTTCCAAAAGATCTCAAAATTTTAAAAAGCAAAAAAAAGACATGAGGAATTATCTAAGATTGGATTTGGAGAAATACTCAAAAATAGTAAAATATATTGGATATATAAGTTATATTTTGATCTGGAAGCTGCACTGTAGTTGAAGTAACACTGGATTACCTCGCACCACATCGAGAATTTTCTTTTCCAAGACATACTTGGAAATATGCAGACATTTGCGTAGTCAGTATTTTAAGTTTTCTGTGCTGAATAAAGTCTTTATTCTTTTCAATGCCTCAGTGGCTTGCAGGGTTGGTGAGAGGGTATTCTTTGGTTAAATAAATCTCAATTCTCTTCACAGATTAGAAATTTGAGGTCCTCTAGAAATCTAAATGCATGCTGTGTAACAGGAGAAGTACAGTGAAAAAAATGTATTCAGATCTTTGCCATGGTTTATTTTTGTTTACACATGGCTTAGTGACTGGCCTTATCCACAAATGCTACATGAATCATATATATGCATAGAAGTACATGTCAAAAAGCAAGCAGTTTTGTCCTACAATCCTCCAAATCTCAGTGTAGACTTACTAAGGAGAATCCTGCAGCTTCCCTCCAGAAAAGTTACAGCAGCGTCTTTCTAGTGAAACCCATGGAATGGGCAGAGAGGGACATGAGAGGCTATGTGACCAGATGTTCTGTCTAGACCAGATGCTGATACAGGCAGAACAACTCTTACTGTGATGTTTGGGTACCCAATGATATTTGATATAGTTTCACTTGTTATATCATCTCAGACAGATACGTTTTACTCCAGCTTGCAGGTGGAAATCCAAGATATAAAATAAAATCAGTGGCTTATTCAACATAAGGGATTTGAGCTGAGACTATGGCTTTGATCCACACAGCCATCCATTTTAACAAACCCATGCACTTAGATTACCTTGAAGCATAGGTATGTGCTTGAAGCATAAAATAGCAGGGACATTACAAACTTGATATCAGGTATAGACCCTTTAGGAGCAGCCATTACAATGCTATTTCTTCTTATGAAGGCACTTGCAGGAGTAACAAACCAGGCTTTCCAGGGCTCCATTGCAGACATAATGGGCACTAGGGTCATGACTTCACAATGTTTCTTGCCCCAAGCAATTGGTGATTTTGTCTATGCCTAATGTATTTCCAGGTCATTGGTATGAACAAATGAGAATTTTCCCCTCTATAGATTTTCAAAACTGTTTACTGTTCATACTTGCGCCCTTTAGTATCTGCATACTCATCTGTTTTGAACTGTTTGAAGGAGATAAATACTTACTGTCTCTGCTGTTCCCATGATCATGAAAAAACTTTGACATGGAAGAGAATTTGAAAGATAAAATCAGATTTGAAAATAGAAATGCTATACAACACATTTTTCTTAAGCTACTGAGATATTTGCTTGCTGCTTCTATGGAACCCCTGAAGTCTGCCTTTCTTTTTTGTGTAATGAAAATCAGTGTCAAAACTGAAATAGGCAACCTCAGCCACCTTCTGCTGATCTTCCTCGTGTAACTCGCCTACTTGATGAATTGAGATAGTGCTTATCAGGATGAAGAAGTTTTGGCTTTTGGACCTCCTTTGGCCCTCTTCACTTCTTCTTATTGTGGCCAGACCCTTCCATGCTTCAGGATCTAATTTTGCTCTGATGGTAAAATGAATCACAGAATCACAGAATCATTTAGGTTGGAAAAGACCTCTAGGATCATCTAGTCCAGCCTTCATCGGACATCTCCCTAACCCCTAGACCATGTCTTGAAATACCACATCTAGGATTTTTTTAACACCTCCATGAATGGCGACTCCACCACTTCCCTGGGAAGCCTGTTCCAATGGCTAATCACTCTTTCAGTAAAGAACTTCTTCCTGATATCCAATCTAAACCTCCCCTGGTGCAGCTTGAGACCATTACCTCATGTCCTATCATTAGTTACCTGAGAGAAGAGACCAGCACCAGTCTCACTACAACCTCCTTTTAGGTAGTTGTAGAGAGCAATGAGGTCTCCTCTCAGCCTCCTTTTCTCCAGACTAAACAAACCCAGTTCCTTCAGGCGCCCCTCATATGACATATTCTCCAGACCCCTCACCAGCTTTGTTGCCCTTCTCTGGACCCGCTCCAGCACCTCAATGTCCTTCTTGTACTGTGGTGACCAAAACTGGACACAGTGCTCAAGGTGAGGTCTCAAGAGTGCCGAGTACAGGGGCACAGTCACCTCCCTACTCCTGCTGGTCACACCATTTCTGATACAGGCCAGGATGCTGTTGGCCTTCTTGGCCACCTGGGCACACTGCTGGCTCATGTTCAGCTGGCTGTTCACCAGCACCCCCAGATCCTTTTCCGCCAGGCAGCTCTCCAGCCACACTTCCCCAAGCCTGTAGCATTGCCGGGGGTTGTTGTGACCAAAGCGCAGGACCCGGCAATTGGCTTTGTTAAACCTCATCCAATTGGCCTCAGCCCATTGCTCCAGCCTGTCCAGGTCCCTTTGCAGAGCCTTCCTACCCTTGAGCACATTGACACCCCTACTTAATTTCATGTCATCTGTACATCATGTACAGTGTGCATATCCCTGACAATGCAAGTATGTCTTACCCATATGCAGACCATTTTGATTAGCTCCCTCTTCCCAGAAACCTAAACTCACCTTCCCTTCGCCTCAGCCCTACTTATGCCTAGTTCATGGTGAGTTGACTTAGCAACTTATCATGAAATCTCCATAATTGTCCATAGGGTTTGATTGTTCATAGATTCATAGAATGCCAGGTTGGAAGGGACCTCAAGGATCGTCTAGTCCAGCCTTAAGTGTAGTTTAAGTGAGATGGGCCAGCACCCTGTCTTGAAACTGTCTAACATTGGGGAATCCACCACTTCCCTTGGGAGACTATTCCAATGCTTAATTATTCTCATTGTAAAAAGCTTTCTTCTAGACACCAATCAGAATTTCCCCAGGAGAAGCTTGCAGCCATTACCCCTCATATCTTCTATGTGACTCCTTGTAAAAAGGGAGTCTCCTTCCTCTTGGTAGCCACCCTTCAAGTACTGGGAATTTGCAATACCAGTACTTGTGTACAGTGTACATTACAGTGTGTATTATCATACACACATCTCAGCCTTAGGATTAGCAACAAGAATGAGTAGGTAATTAGAATTCTTCCTAGAACTTTAAGATGCCGTAAGTGCAGAGTAGCTAGTAGGATAAAGAAGAGAGACATCAGTGTCATCAGAGCTTACAGTAGGTTTTTCTTCTATGACAGAGTCACTGTCTTGGGCAATAGGATAGGAAAAGATCCAGCCATGGTGGAGACCATCCAGTGTGTTCACCTGGAGATACTTCACCTCAGCTCACCTAGTGGGAGAGCTAAAAGATGAAGCGCAAGTAGGAAAAAAACTAGCCCTCAAGTAGTTTGCAAAACTTGTCTTTGCCCGAGGTGTCTGTGCAGGGAGAGCTCTGCCCAGAAGTTTCTTTTGCCTCTTGTTGGATCCATGGACTTGCCTGGTCCCTTCCTGACGCAGGCACCAAAAGCAGCCCTAGGAGTGCTGGTAGCCTGGGAATGCTGGAGGGGAACAAGCGGAGGAGCTAAGCAGTTCTAAGGGTTACTGATTTTGTTATTCTGAGCTGGTAGAGACAAAAGCAGAATCTCTCCAGTCTTCTAGTCAGAAGAGGCCCATATCAGACCTGCCATAGCGATGGTCTCAACAGACAGTTCAGGAGCACTGGGACACACTGTGCAGTAGAAATGAGATGGTAAGAAAATGAGCAGTTTCTAGGCTTTGTTTTGCCTGGCAGAAATGAATCAGCCTGCTAGGTAGGCATGGTCCTGGACTATTGCAGTAATAGGCAGAAACTTTGGGAGGATGGATGAGATGAAGATGCAATTGTCCTTTTCCCACAGTTCATCCAGGGTAAGTACTGACTTCTGTCCTCCTCCAGCGTGTATCTGCAATGTCAGCAAGTACCTCTATGATAATGTGTTCCATTTCCGGTGGCCATGCCTTTGAACTTCTTTCTGCCTTCTGTGCTAAGGTGATTATTGTTACCATAGCTACACTAGACTAGGTGCTGTTAAACCTTTGAAGAACATAATCACATGAAGCTCTGGTGTTCCCATCACATCCTCAATGTATCCAGAAATCCCAGGGGTGTTCCCACAGGGATTCACAAGTTGGGCTCCTTCCTTAGGCAAGAGTAACCCTTGCAAAGAAGGGATATTTGAAAGCGTGGAGAGCTGTTTTTCCAAAGGTTGCTGGACTTTCCCCCTCTTCCTTTCCCACTTAATGCATGCCAAGGGCACATCAGGAGATCTCACAGAAGTCTGCTTCAGTGGGGCAGTAGACCTTTTGAATTTCTCGAAACTCACACTACGTTCTCTGCTTTTACTAAGCAGTCTGCTTGTGCTACAGTCAGTGCTGAGCTTAAGACCATTTTTTCTGCCTTCTATTGCAGCTTTGCACCTACCTTCACTGAAGCTTCTTGAGTGAGAATGACAACAAAACTTACTTGGAAAACTTGATTTGTCAGCAGGTTGAACAGTTTGCTGCAATATCATTCCTGTGATGTGTGAGATGGGCATGCGACAAAGAAATAGGGAAGACTGTAAGTGAATAAGCACTCAGTCTTTGTCCCACAAAGAAACAAACAGCTCTCAACATACTGAGTAAAATACAATTCCTCATGTTATCATCTCTATCACTCAGTTCTTTTGATCCAAATCAGGACCTCTCCAGGGCCTCTACCGTATGTTTGCAAATGTTCTGGTTTTTGTATGAAAAGCTATCATTCTCTATTGACAAAACCACATAGTAACGCAATAAGAATCTCACATGAATTTGCAAAGCTCAGAAAACATCACAATGTAAGACGCTATTGCATCCATATTTATAAGCACTCAAACCACTCTTCCAAGTATGCTTCCACTCTTCTTACTTCAACCATCTCTTGCCCCCGGAGCAAAGCAGCTCTTCCCTCTGTTGTATTAATTTCAAAAGCTGTCAACTGTGGGAGTCACATTCCTTCCCCATCTCAGTAAAAGTCTTAAAGATCTACAAAGGAAAAGATTTGTGTTAATGGAGGCTGTTATGACCACACGAAAATATTAAAAGTAATTGTTCCTTATTTTTGTTGGCTCCATTCCTGTCAGAACACCAAATATTTGGCATCCCTACAGTATTGAAAAATATATGCTTTATTTTTCCACAGCAGAAGCTATAAGCCCTAATTGATTCCTGGTCCCTGCGAATAACATCAGGTTGAGTAACTGTAGGAAATAATAAGAGAGTACTGTAGCTGAGATCAATACAGCTTGCTTCTGAACTCCACAACCAACCTCTCAGGCTGCGTACACTGATAAATAGACAGTACTGCCCCTCAGCTACATGCCATTAGCTACATTTTTCCTCAAAGTGTAAGAAAGTAAGTGGTATACCTAGCATTATCTCAAAAACAATAAGAATGTTTTGTCATTCTGCTGGGCTAGGGATACTTGTCTGGCATCTGTATTAGTTACAAATGCTATTAGTAACTCATTTAGCTTGGTTATTATTCTTCACACAAGTCAGCAGCAGCTTTGCAAGTATGTGTAAAAGCAACAAGAAAATGAGTTTTGAGTTTGAAATGTACCCCTCTCAAAAAATAAAGTAGCTTGAAAAGAAAATAAATAGGTTTACTGCGAACAAAATAAATATACCAAAGTAACAGCACTGAGCTTAAAGTATTATAGTATGACACCAAAAACCTGAATTGTACTTTCAAAAACCTGGTAAATATTATTTTCCAATGTTAATCTTTTAAAACTACTTTGGCATTTTTCCCATGAGCAAAAGTGTGGCTGTAATAATCAAGTTCCAGACACCATGTTCTTCTTTCTTTCCAGGTTAGTATAATCTCCTCAAGTCATCTAAGGCATAGTCATTAGTTTCACAATAAGCTAACTGAAAAGAAATTCAGCTAACCATCATAAAATAAGAAAAAGGGTTCAAAGATCAGAAATGTAATGGCAAGTCCTTCAAAGGACGCATATACAAGGCTGTATCTACTGGTAGCTTACTAGAAACTCAGCTTCACCTCTTTTCCCTGTTCTCTTTGATCTCAAGCTAAACATCAGAACCTAGCTTTTAAAAAGACTTGAAGTGCCTTTCATTTTCTCTCAGCTGCCTGAGGAGCAACAACTCCTGCATCTTACATGAAAGAATTTATTTCCCCCTAAAAATAACTTAGTTTCAAATGCCCCCTGCAAAGAGGTTGAAATAATTTATCCTCAACTCTGTGAAGACAAAAGAAGGTAATTGCATGGGTAAGCCATTACCTACAGCAGGGAAAAAGGAAGAGGAGTCATTACAGATCTAGCTGGAGCAGCAGTGGAACATCTCCTGCTTGTCACTTCTGTAAGAAAGAAGCACAGTTCATATGTGGCAACCTTTGGGCCCATCACACATGGATCATTTACACTAGCCACGCTGGCTGAGGTGTTATTAGGTGTAATCCAGCAATTCTTATCCCTCGGATGTTTTCTGGGGTTTTTGCCCCTTGATCCTTCCTGTTAATGCTGTGAGTGCTGGGAATTTTTGCACATTTGAACCTATTAATTTTCTTTGCTCCTCAGCTGACATTGCTCAGGGTCAGGTACATAGCATAAACTTTCACTTTCAATATGGTTAAATTAAGTTAACAGGCAAGGTCTGCAGACTGGGATACATTTCCACTGCTCACAGATGCACTTTTCTTTGCTCATTCTTCCCTCTGCCATGGCACGAGTCAGGCAGAGGAACACCTACAGATGATGAACGAACCCCCAAGCTCAAATTCAGACACATTAACCAGCCAGGGTTCCAATCCTCAGGTGCAATAGAGCTGCTTTATGGATTTCAGGACCATAGAGACATGAGAGACTTCACCACGTTTGCCCAGGTAAACCAAGAGAACACCATCTCTCCTATTATGTCAGTATGGCTGAGTGTGCAGTGATGACAGACACCACCACCCAAGAAACACTGATGTCCAATTTATGACAGAGCTTCCAATTGCAATTTCAATTTTTTTGGTATATCTTTCTTCAAAAGTCCTCTTCACTCAGCAGGCTTGAATGCAGAGGCTTGAGCTAGTGAAATTTCTTGCTTGCTAGCAAACAATAAGACAGAACACATTAATAGCTACATGATACCATTTTTAAATATTTAAAACTGAGAGAGATCCAGATTTTGTCATGATTGATGCCACAAATATGAGGATATGCAAAATGTTTTGACATTTCTAGCTTGAGACCCATTACACATCCCGTGTGCTTTCTCTCAGAGGTGCATTTTGGCATGAAAGGTTCTCTTCCCAGCCAGGAGCCAGATGGACCACTCCATGAGCCTTCACACCGCAAACAAAGTTGGGCCCTGAAAAGAATAATGATTGTAATAGAGACACTTTTGCAGCAACAGATAATAGAACAAAGACACACGCTGATTTTAAGCTGTGTTTTTATTAGAGGCTTAAGCTGTCCTTTTACTTCCATAAGAAAAGAATTTTACATAAACAGGTAATATGGTTTGAATGTGCCAGTACTAGAATCTGTGCCTGGGGACTCGCTAAACCATCGTCTGTGTTACAACACTGCAAAGAGCAGTCTCAAGCATGAGAGAGAGCTCACTTGGAAGCTCATCCTACCTGACTCTGGCTTGACCTTGGCCTTCCTGTAGCATAAGCCTTTAACATCTGCACTGCTGAAGGAAACAAAAGTTCCAGCATGAGAAACATCCCACGGTGGGAAGAACATGAAACCATTTAGGCTCTGGATTTTGTGCCAAGGGACCTACCTGGCCCAATTTTGATTGTTAGCAGTAGCCTAAGTGCTTGTCTAAGACTGAAGAGTAGAACAGGCTGGCACCACAGGGCAGGTGGGGGGATTAGGAGGACACCAAGCAAGCTTTAGGTAGCATCACTTTGAAGTCAATGGTGATCCACATATCTAAAGACCCAGTGAGGAAATTCAAGACTTTAACTTTCTTCTTCCTACTGCAAAATAAAGACAGTAACTCCTACTCAATCCTAGAAGACTGTCCCTTGAGCCTAATAAGAAAGTAGCCACAAATACGAAGTATTTTCATTTTTCTGTAGCATTTAAGAATTTTTTAGTTAGTGAGGACGGTAATAAAACTACAACATCGAATGTAATTCAGCATAAGTAGTTTATTATTAACATATAGCTTTGATCTTCAGAACAAAACTTTAATATCATACATTTTAGCATTTATGATGAGGAATTTTTAGGTACGCAGGTCCCACATCATTAAAAGTATGATTTATAACATCTTTTCTCAATCATAGGGAGGCAGTCTTTAAAAAAATGTTTCCAATTCACGTTCATTAAAGGCATCTCACTGTATTTATTTGTCTAATTTTATTTTTGTAATATGACCTTGAAAAAATGACCAGTTGCCATGCCTTAGACAAAAACATTCTTCATAATCATACGTGAACCTGTTCAAGCACATTATGAAGGTCTTTACTCATTACATACAATATGTTTATGATGGATTCCACGTAGCACGGGCATATGAACAATATCAAATTTTCTTGAAACTGGTGGCTTTAACAATAATTTTAACATCAGAAAACTCTTCAGAGCACTCAAATGTATTTTTTCACTTTTAATTGCTTTTAATTCCCCTTTCTTTTAAAAATGACAGACATGAAGTGTAAATGTAAAGGTTTAATGCATTGCTCACTGCTTTTCAGTATAGAAATAATTTGTATCACAGAGTCCCACAGCTACTTTTAAGCCTACATGAAAGCATCTTAATCATAGAATCGTGGAATCACAGGGATTGTTCGAAGGGCAAAATTATGGTCTACTCCGGAAAAGTAGGGAGCTTCTTTCCTACTGTTGCCTTCTCTGTCCCCCTGCCATCCCCAGGTCATTATGGTACTAATAACACGTGAGGAGAGAATTTCAAGCCACTGGTGACTGTATCATGCCAAACTTGAATACCTGAAGAATAAACACTTCTATTAAGAATTTTACATCCTGTATGCAGTATCACAGGCAAGTTTGCATCATAACGTCTGGATTTTGAAGAGACAGTTTGCCTGAGCAATTAGTTCTGTGTTTGCCACTGAGATCCAAAAGAGGTGTCATTTAATTTTGCAGAGAAGAGGCAGTAGTTTCTTCTGCATTATCTTGCATGAGTGCAAAGCAGTTGTTACTTAGTACTAAGTTATTGTGTCTTGTTTCAAACTGCTTTTTAAGGTGTAACAAGGGTGCACAGATCATCATAGAAGAAACTGGAATTAAAGACAAACTGCTTCACAGATACATGGAAATGGAGTCTGGTGGAGACTTCAAGTGCCAAAGTGTCTAAGGGTGTGAACTAACCTGTCTTGGGAAAAAAAGAAACAGGTATCTGTTGGAGGAATGAGGAGAGGAAAACAAACCAGAACATTAAATAGTCCTGGAAGACTGAAGTAAATACTCTGAGCTAAATACTTAGGCTTGGATAGAACCCCCCTTTTCCCTGTCATTTTGAAGAGGAAGGGGAAGAATTGCATGGGAACAATCCTGAAAAGATAAAGGCTCTTCACTATTAAGATTTATAGTTAATCCTGAGAGACAACAATACTTGTAACTTACAGATTAGATGTAGCTGGGGGTTTGGTTAATAAAAATGCTACCTTTCTTGGTAGTGGAACATGTCTAAGCAGAACAAACATTCTATTTTGAGGAATGTACATTTACAAAGAAGCACCAATTGTACATGTAGATATCTTGTTTCCTGGCTGTATGGCTGCTGCATGATTTCCAGATATTCTTAGAACTCTTGGTGTGACAAGTTTGCTCTCAAAGACTCAAAATGCCCCAAGTATCCATGATGACCCGGGGGATTCCGGAAGGAGTGATTAAAACATAAAGAGGAGGCTTTGTTTTTATTGCTTGTGGTGGCACAGATCAGTAACCTGGAATAACTGGTGTTTAGTCTCCCTTCTTCCCTTCCCTTTCTTTAAAAGATGGCAGGTATTTTAATATTTCATAAAAAAAATTAGCAGTTTTAAAACTCCAGCTTGATAGGTATCCTGAATGCATTGTGTGTTACTGTAATAGCAGATGAGATCTTTCCTCATGACAGGCAAAATTCAGGTGCTTCTCTGCATACTACGTATTGATCGGATGTCTCTGGTTTCTCTGATAACAAGCAATAATGATTTAAGTAGGGGGTGGTAAGAGCCTCTTTGGGAGCTACTGCAGCGTAGTTTTCAGCATTTTTTCTCTCTCCAGTAGTCTATCCTGAGGATTTTAATAGTGCTCTGCCTCCTCCTCCTTCTCTTTTAATGTGCCAAGGGAATTAATAGATGGAGCAAATACCTGGCTTTTGGATTCCTTTCTTGGTTTCTTATGGGGGAAGGAATCCCCTACCCAAGAAGTTCACCCTGCTAGCTGAATTTTGATAAAGCTTTCACTCCTCCCAAACAAATAAAGAAAATCTCTTCTTTAATAACAGTCTTTTCTGCCTGAAAATGTTAAAAACTTTTGATTTGCTCTAGCAGTGAAAGGTCTTGATCTCTGGAATAACTGATCTGGTATCCTCCATCTTTTCCTATTAAATGACAATCTTTGCATACTGTGGAATGGAATCAAGGGTAAAATGTCTTCTCCTGGAACTACAAATGAAGTAGGTGTTGGTACCAGTTGCCAGATGTGGTAAAACTACACCTGCCTTTTAATAGGGGCAGTGCCTGGTAGTATTTTCTCAACCGCTTACCTACTAGTGTTCTTAATTGTGTATCTATTGTCAGCACTATTACATGATAGTGAATTTGGGCACACTTCTCTTGCAGCCGCTTAGGAAAACACCATTGCTTATTTAGGAGGTTTATCTTGCCACAACGAGGAAAGCATGGTGAGATAATAGTGGAACAGCATCTTTGAATCAATCCAGACTGGGCTTCATTTCACAGTTCAGTGACAAGGAAGACACTAAACCCTGTAAAACTAGGTTGCTGGGATTGGCTTCACCAATCTTTAAGGTGGGAAGGCAAGATTCAAGCTGGTAAGATCCACCCCAAAACCATGCGCAGTCCCTCCATTCCAACATATCTGAGCTAGTGGACAAACACCACTTGAGAAGAGGCAGCTTCTGAGAGCAAGTTCCTCTCAGGGAGCTTTGATTGATGAACGGTTCAAATGTGGGGCTGCCTAACACAGTATCTTTATTGCTGTCTCCAAAACCAACAACATCATCTCATTTATTTGCTCTGCAGTTCCCTTACACTTGAGAAGACTTCCAGGGCATGGATAGGCAATATGTGTATGTACAAAGCAAACGAAACAACACTATTGGGCAATTGCTAGAACAGCTTCCTGGGCCACTAGACACTGTGCCCTTTGGCAGCTAACTGCAGCCCTTCTGTAGGTGTAAACACTTTAAAATTGCAGAAAGAATGCTGAAATTGTTGAAGTATATAATAGCTTAAAAATGTAGCCCCTAAAATTGTTTTGCATGATTTTCAGATGTGTAGGTACGAGAGGCTATTTGAAACCTGCATTGTGAGCTTTATGACTTCTAGTTCATAGAACCACAGAATCATAGAATGGTTTGGGTTGGAAGGGACCTTAAAGATCACCTAGTTCCAAACCCCCTGCCATGGGCAGGGACACCTCCCACTAGACCAGGTTGCTCAAGGCCCCATCCAACCTGGCCTTGAACACCTCCAGGGATGGAGCATCCACAACCACCCTGGGCAATTTGTGCCAGTGTCTCACCACCCTCAGAGTGAAGAATTTCCTTCTAGTTTCCTCTAGTTATAATGGATCATCTCTGTGGGTTGTGTTTTTTTATAAACATACTGTTTCTGTCACTTTCAAACTAATACTAATATTTAATAATTGTAACTATGCCTGTAGCCTACAGTAAACTCTAGGTAATTTGTTTGCTTAACCCTCTTTCAATAGAGTTGTGTAAATCTCATTACCTTGTGTATGCCTTGAACTAAGTAAAAACAGTTAATACCGTGGCACAGTCAACATACAACAGCTAGTTACAACAGTGACACCATGACATTGTGTTTCAGACCTTCTAGATGAATGTTTTGGAATAACTTGCTGTAAAAATCCACTGAAGAACTTTCCAAGGATAAAAAAAAAAACAAAACCAAAAAACAAACCACCACACCAAAACTGGAGAATTTCTGCTTAGAAAAATGTGGAGGTGGATAAAGAGGTACCTAGTGTTTTTCAAAAACACAATACTTGGTAGATAATCAACACCAGAAACTGCCGCATCTTGGAACTTCTGGCTTTAAGTCCCAGGTTGAATTTGAGACAAATGACTGTGTTCACTAAACAGTCACTATACCTAGGTGAACATCTGCATCCAGCGTGTGCTTGTCCTACTTAAAATTGTCAGTTAGAAAGAAGACAGATGATTAGCCTACCCTGTTTATATTTCACCATTAAAGGCACAAAAGGAACATGCGTTAATCACTGACCTGATACAAAGCCTGGCATTGCATCCTGAAAGAGAAAATCATTATTTTAATTGGAACTAATGGCTTGTGGCCATGATAACTCATGGTGAGGCACAATATTAATGTCACTTTGTCTTGTGACAGAATATCTAATGCCCACTTACTCACAGTCTGCCACAGTGTCAGTTGATGTAAATTGACACTGTCTTCAGGCCAGATCCACAGAAAAGGCTTTGTTGCCTTTCATCCTTAACAGAGAGATTTGAAGTTTTTTATCAAATGTCACCTGAAAGTGACAAATCCAAGTACAAGCTGGGACTACTCTTGACAGCACTTAATCAGGAGCCAGTAATTACCTCCACGCATTTATTCCTCTTTCGTATTCTATACCAAGTGTGTTCATGTTAATTTCAAGAATAAATAGATGGACGTTTCACCTAGGAAAATGTACATCAAAGCATGAAAAGGGAGGAAGATAATTTTACTTCTGCCAGTGAGTTAAGTGCAATAGGTGACATTGTCTAATAAAACAAAAATAACGTTTCCAAAGAGAAAAAATACTGATTTTACTTAGAAATATGTAAAGATTATCTTCTGAAAAATTCAGAAGTTCTTTGTTCTTATGGATTTTTTTTTTTGTTCTTTCTGATATTTCCAGAATTCCAAAACAGAGGTTGTTTTAACCCTTTACAGCTATCATTGTTCATTTTGCTAAGAACTGGCACCTGAACTGACATCTGACCTGAAAGCTTTATTATAATCTTTTTCTTTTTGAGATAGAAGAGAGTGGTGGGTGTTGTAACCATTTTTCAGTCTTAATCAGAGGAGCTGATGATGTAAGGAATAATATCTCCATCCATAGCAAAAAAGCCCATGGTTAGTGATGCTGGGTTCAATATAAAGTGCTTCAATATAAAGCCATCACTTTAAATTCCTCCTACATCAGTTTAGGCTTCAGGATCAGAGCACCCAAAGCATAAAAGTACAGTACAACTAGGGACTTTGGACTAGTGGATTGATTAGTCTACAGGACATTTTCATAGCTAGGTGCAACTCTCAGCAACTAATTTGCACAGTTCATCTTAAAAACTAAAATTTTTCTTCAGTTCTTCAGTTTCTTACCTAAACAATTGCCAAGTGCTGAGTTATGCACACAAAGTTACCCAGAGAAAGCTAGACTTCTGAGCTGTATCACATAGATATTTGACCACTAGTGAGCCACAAAAGGTAAATTTCCAAGGTAGTACATAATTAATTCAATCAACTTTTATTGATACCGTAATGTAAAAAGGATATTTCACATCATAACTTCAAACTCATCTGCTCCTGTTGATATCATGCTGTACACCTACACTTTCATATCTCAGCATAAATCCCAGAAATATCTAAATTTTTTCTTCAAACTTTTCTATTGACACTTTGAAGTAAATGAACCGTGCCTCATCATAATCTACCATATCATAATCTTCTGCATGTGCACTGATCAGTGTCAAATTAATCATTACAATTGGTTTTGCTTCACATTTTTCTTTTTTATTGAGAAATACAATGGCGGTATTTCTCATGTGTCTTGCAAACAACATTTCCATATACTCCATTTAGGATGCTTTCCAATTGAAATCCATTTTTTCCCCCTCTTGTCCTGTGAAATCAAATCTGCATATATATTGCTGTACTTGAAACATATGTGACCAATTATTCCAATGGGAATTGAGAATCATACTTAAGCTAGTGCGATAATCCAAAATTTCTGG
The DNA here is from genome assembly GCA_013400335.1 of Eurystomus gularis. Taxonomy (NCBI): domain Eukaryota; kingdom Metazoa; phylum Chordata; class Aves; order Coraciiformes; family Coraciidae; genus Eurystomus; species Eurystomus gularis. The sequence continues at coordinate 244,777 of VZZY01022222.1, read as the reverse complement.
AACACTGTTCCAAAGTGTTTTCCCTTTATTTTTAATCTTGAAAATGAAAGGTCCATCCTAGATTTTCCAGTAGTGAACCATGACATGCGAAATCCAGTCTTTAGGTCATAGGACATCCTGAGTTCAATGAAGCTTGGGTTCTTATCGAAAAATTATCCTTTCCTTAAATCCCTTAAGCGTTGAGTATTCCCAGGTAACACCTTTTCATAGTAGCTGTCCAGCCTACTATTCTTAACACTTCCTGTTCCCAGGTGTCCTACAAAGAATTTGCTTCTGAAACTGGATCTCCTTGCTCTTACCCCGTTAGTGCCTTGAACAGTCATATATCACCTGGAATATGACCGGGGGCAGTGGGAGAAGAAATTCACTGTATCAACTTCACACAGTAGTCTGAAAAATGACTCTGTAGACTGCTTGCAGGAGAAATTACAATAGATCTTGTAAATATTTCTCTAGTGTATAATTCTCTGCTTAGGCAAGTTTTCACTTTGGATCGAATTGTGGTCCGTGAGAGGGCATTATTACTAAACAAAAAATAAACCTTAAGAAATTATGATGCTTTGTGAAATAGTGGAGGCATGGGGGAAGTTATTGACTATTCTAAAACGAATGCAGGAGCAGTCTGTGTTATATTCATTCACCTTCCCAGAGATCATTGCTGGATGACAGCTTTGCTAACAGGGCATTTCTAGGCAGAGGCATGGTCTGCCCTAATAGAGCCATTATGAAAACAAATGACTCGCTTTATCCCCTCTCAACTGAAATAAGGGCTTATGAAGCTGCATTTTGAGATAGTCTGCAGCGGTACATATGGTCTCATTCTTGATTTGTTTCAAAGACAAATAACTCTGAGAAGTTCCATTTAAAAAGTAATAAAGATCATACTAGGCTTAAATTGAGGGTATGCTAAGCTAACTGTTTTAAAGGAAAAAGATGAGAAAAGTTATTTTTTCTGTCCTCTTTAATAATTAAATAAATTAGGGTGAAGACTGATTTTTATGAAAGCTTGAAAATACCATCAGGTTCCAGAGGAATCATCAATTTTCTTAGAAAGTAAAAGGCAAACATGCGATTCTGAGACCTGTGAAAGCCCAGCTAAGCTTCATTTTGATAACTGTTTAAAAAAGCAGAATTGAAGAGGTTATTCCTATGGAAAAGCTTTATTCAGGAGCACATGCCCTTTTTCTCTGCTTTATATACTACAATTCACGTATGTGTACATTTCTGTGTGTGCTGTCTAGCAACAATAGCTGTATCTTGCAGGGCTCCGAAAGACATCTTTTAAAATTATAAAAGCTTTTAAGAAAAGCCTTTCACATAGATAAATATTGAGACGCTTGTCGCCCTAAACTACTCAATTTTTTCTTAGTTGTCTGCCATGTGGCCATGGCCCGTGTCTCTGTGGGCGTATTGCCTGTACATCCTGCGGCTGCTTTTCAGCCTCAAACTAAGTGAGCTGGAGAACCCTGTTCATTAACACATCAAAAATGTGTACCCCTTGCTGCGGAGAAAGGGCAACTGCTGTGGGGTCTGTCTAAAAATGCATGCTGTTATGTGTATTAGTACTCTAGCCTTCTAAACATCTTCTGCTGAATGTCAGAGGAAAAAAAAAAAAAAAAATAACATAAATACAGGAGGCTGATCCTAATGGAAAAGATGATTATCTAGCCAAAAGCCAGGAAGGAATCCACAAACCTATTGATATGAAACATTACTTAATTCACTATTAAACTTTACTTAACGTACTATTTAACTGACTAGTGAATGGAAGGGAGACCTAACTCTTAGGAACAGAGATAAGGCATTGGCATGAAGATGACCAGGATGCCAATGAATATGGGGACAAATGTCCTGTCACAGATTTGACCAGTACAGTTTATGTCAACTAAGAGAAGACATTACAAGAGGAGATTTCACACTTGGTTCAGTTCAGTCACTGGCTAAACACCTTGACAGGATATGAAAAGAATCATAGAATCATTTAGGTTGGAAAAGACCTTTAAGGTAACCGTTAACCTAACTCTACAAGTCCATAGCTAAACCATGTCCCTCAGCACCATATCTATATGACTTTTAAACACATCCAGGGATGGGGACTCAACCACTTCCCTTGGCAGCCTGTACCAGTGCTTGACAATCCTTTCAATGGTGAAATGTTTCCTACTATCCGACCTAAACCTCCTCTAGTGCAACCTGAGGCCGTTAAAGGAAAAAAACAGCAGTGTTATTTTATTTCAAGAGCACAGTAAAGCAAAATGGTCATACCAGCTAGATTTCTAGTTGAAAAGCTTAGAAAAAGGAGCTCTGGGTTCATCAGCAGCAAACCTGATGGCAAACCTGGGTCTGATGAGGCTCAAACCTGCCAGTTCCTTATAAAAAATCTTAAATGCAAAAATGCAGCTGTAGGACACTGAAGAAGGAAGTGCTATCTCCAATAAGATGCTCTTGTAAAACGAAGTAATCTTCCTGATCTTAAACCTTCAAATCCATTCATATGTTTCGATAAACTGTGGGATGGAAAATGTCAAACTTTACCATTGCGATCCTGGACCTCTACGCTGCCTAATGAGTTAGCATCCTAATGAAGTCTCCCATCCATATGTTAAGTAGTCCTTGTTCTTCCAAGTCACTAAGTTAGATATGAAGAGATTGTATCATTGCAGAAATGCAAACCAGAGAGGACAAGTAACTCAAATAAGTTACCATATAACAGCATAACATTATTATGTTAAAACCAATGAGAATGTAATGAGGAGAGTAACAATCTAATTGGTCCTACATATAGAAGGTAATTCAAAAGTTGGATCACTGCTATTTCCTTTATCTGTTTTTCTGCTAGTTTTATCAATCCCTTTTTCTTTTTTTTCTTTTTTTTTTTTCAAGGAGGGCAAAGCAGATAAAGACCAGAATAAATGCAGTTATCAGGATGAGGTATCTTAAACCTTTGTACATAATCAACTCCTATTATCAGAACAATGTTTTCATTCTTTTCTCTTCATTTCTTACTTCTGAACAGTTTGGTTTGTTGGGATTTACTGCTACTGAGCATTAAACCGCCTCTTTAGTTTTATCACATTATAGTCAGACCAGAGCCTGCCCCCTTCTTTCTTGGAATTACATTTTTAAATTCTATCAATTGAACCATATGATAACAATTGCAAGATGCTCTGGCTCTAGACAGACTTTCTTAGAAAGAGGTTCGGCCTTTTCATCTTTGGGCCCAGGGCACAGCAATATTGAAAGAAACTTCAGGGGTTACTGTCCCAGCAGTACAGATCACATAAAATTCCTTTCCATAAACAAATACTAAGAGAAATGGGAAGGGAACAACATGGATTCTCTTACAAATGTTCTCAGCACTTCACAGTAGTGAAAGTGGGCCATCATGAGGATATGTAGCCTGAAACAGCACTCTCTTCTCTATTGTATAACAAGAGTTCACTAGCTCCCTGTTTGTTATTTTCAACGTCTTGATTATTCAACCAAAAAAATAATTAAAACATGTAGAGAAGAAATCACAAATGCCCCCAAATAAGAATATGAATTAGACAACAAAGTAGCTGAAGGCATTTTGATGCTGCAAATAAGGACCTAGAGCAAATAGTCCAAAAGTATAGAAAATGCAAATTAGTTTTAATTTGAAGAATTATCATGCTAATATAACTTTTTGAACCACACCAAAGTATGCAGCTTGGAGAAATGTAACCAAATTTATTTGGGGCTGCTCAAACATAGTTTAGGTGCTTCCGGTGCTTTCTAACTATGAGGAAGAAAAGGAAGGGAGACTGCCCAATATCAGTGCCCATGTAAAACTTCCTCAGAAGATAAAAATTATTGCTATGGGCTGTAAAAGCTGACTTTAGGATAATAAGAAGGTTAGCTAGGGAAATGCAGGAAGCCATAGACTTTTTTTCTCCATGGTAAACTGCATTTTACTAAACAAAGCATTTTGATATAGGATTTCTGATTTTGAAGGAAAAATAAAGCAAATAGTGGATATGACTGTTCTCAGCTAAACTTAATTAAAAGTTGAACACTTCTTTTATCAAATAATTTCTTTCACCCAACTCTTAAAGAAATGTTATTCTTGGGCTTAGAATAAAATAAGAAACTTTCATATAATGTTAAAGACTTTGCCATCACCAAAGATAATGGTTTGTTTGCCTAAAGGGAAAAGGGAATGAATTGTAAGTAATACAATACATTCTTTCTAATTTCTTTTTTTCCCCTGCTCTCTGGCATTTCTTTAACTGTAATCAGATGTAGTTTTAGCCCTACAGGGCTACAATTCAGAACAGGAGCTCTTTTAACCCCTGGATGTCCCTGGAAATGTCCTCTTGTACAGGAATATTTTCTACATTTGATGTGTTCCTCCAGACTTTCAGTTTTATTATCAGCTTGGTGGGGTGGGGGGGGCCAGTCTGGTTTCTGGTGCTTGCAAAATTTCTGCTTCAACCATGCCAAGATTATCAATACCTATCAGTCAGAGTAGAGATTTTTTTTTAAAAAAAAAGGTTTTTAAACATACTCTCATTTGCTCAAACTAAAATATGTATTTCACACAAAATTTATATATCAGGGTGATTGAAGAATATAATGAATAAAATAACAAAGGAAATCAAACAGGCATGTCATGAAATGCAAACATGTTTCCAGTTCAAATACCGCTGTTCTAATATTTCACAACAATGTACCCCTACTTATTTTCTATTATGAGAAAACGGAGTTGCTGCCAATATGACTTCTTCTGATTTTATTTTTGTTTCTCAGAATTTTAAGGAGTACAAAGAGTTGCCATGTCAATTTTCTTATACATCCCAGAAACAGAAGAGTGCTGAAGCTTTCAATACCAGCACACAAAACACCATCAAAAATAGTAGGCTGCTTTCCCAGCTTTCATGCTTTCTAAATCTTGTCCCTTTCTTTTTTCTCATTACAAAATAAAACCCTCTAAAACTATTAATCCCATTCTGCAATGTTTCAGGCCCCATGCATGCTTCTATATAAGTGTCTACAGGACAGAGATTTTGGCAGAAACCTGTGCAAAAAACAAATAGATCTCAAATCATAGATATCCCAGAAGCTGCAACCAACAAAACATGCTCAGAAAACAGGTGACATGTACCAAATTGCTTTTTTTCATGATGGGACACCAAGGCTTTCTATGAATGTCTGTATAGCAGAGCCTGTCTAATTAGTAGGGCCTGTTGTGGCAGGACAAAGGGTAATGGTTTTAAACTAAAAGAGGGAAGATTTACACTAGAAAAAAGGAAGAAATTGTTTACCATGAGGGTGGTGAGACCCTGGCCCAGGTTGCCCAGAGAGGTGGTAGAAGCACTATCCCTGGAAACATTACAGGTGAGGTTTTACAGGGTTCTGAGCAACCTGCTCTAGTTGCAGATGTTCCTACTCAGTGCAAGGGGGTTGGACTAGACGAGCTTTAAAGGTCCTTTCCAACCCAAACCATTCCATGATTCTGTGATTCTGTGGTATGTGCTGGAAAAAGAATCGAAGCCACAGTTCTGCAGTTCCAAATCTGTGAGACAAGCATGAGTCCAGAGAAAACATTATATATGATTTGTGGCCAGCGAATATATGCTTTTTTTGCCTTTGTGGAAAGGTAAGCAAGGCAGAAGAGGAACATCTATGCATTGTGTACAAGCTGCCCAGGATTTGAGTATTTGACTTTTCTCTTGAAAAAAGCCAGGTTTTGAACTCTTGTTCCCTTAAGCCACCAGTTCCCCTGAAGAAAACAGGAAATACTGGTACTCCCTCAGCAAACCAACTAAGACCCTGCAGTGGGTTGACAAAGTCCTTAACATACGCAGCCCTTTGATACGCTGCGCCTTCAACAATATATGGAGAGGGATGGAGGAAATGGCAGCAAAATGTCAGCCATAGTAACACCTACTAGAGCTCTCACTTCTAGGAACAGCTAAAAATAGAGGAGTCTGGGAAACAGCGACAGTGATGATAAGGCTTTGAGTGAAAACTTTTAACATACTGTAACATTTTAATGCAACGATAAGCAGAAAATAACATTTTTTCTCACTCACCAAAGTAACACCTCCCTTTGTCAATGGAATAGTTGATAAATCAGTTAAAATAAAATGTAAATTGAGTTTTCCATCTGGCCACTCTGACACCCAATAATTCAAGCCAAATAATGTGTTGCCTTTAAGGAAATTATTCTACCAAAAAAAAACCCTGTACACCCTACTTATTTTATTTTCCTTATAGCTCAGTTTAAAACTCAAGATAATGACTAGTCTTATAGAACAAAGCTGAAGGCAAGTACGTTTTTAAGCAAGCTATTTCCACCTTTGCTTTAGATTCCCTGTCATATGGTTATATTCTTCTCAGTTTGGCAGATGATAAGAAAATGAATCAAGTAAATTTAAATGTGTCTTCTTAGATAAAGCCATGATTCTTCCATTTAGCAATCACCATTGTTATGCAATTCTAAAATGATTCCTGAGCTAAATGGACTTATGCAAACTTAACATCATCTTGCACAAGCTTTGTTGATTTTTTTTAATTTTTTTTTGTAAGCATCTAGTTTCTTTAAATTTGGTAAATTCCACATGAACTTTCCTGTATATTTGTCACTCTTACCTCAGCAGTCAGTGAAATTATCTTCACCCATACTTTGATGGACAGGGCAATCCACTTTGTCATCTAACCTTTATATCAAAGTGACAGAGGATTCCACAGTTTAACACCTGGAGAAATTTTCATTACTTCTATGAGATTTAGATAACACTTCCATTAACAACGCTTAGATCAGTGTTTCAAGACATACAGTTCTAAAACTTCCCTTCAGGCTCCTATTTATATATTCTTAAAGACAAACATTGCAGATGAATACAGGTAATAGGAACAAGAGCTCACCTTTTGCAGAAAACACCTCCGATGTCTAAACAAAACATTTGTTAAAGATGCAGCAAGAACAATTTCCAGATTGTCCATTATACAGAAGATATTTGTTTTCTACTCAGATGAAGTGATTTTATTTCTGAGCACAAATCTCCTA
>VZZY01022222.1:188948-237715 GCA_013400335.1 Eurystomus gularis | reverse complement strand
CCCCCCGTACAAACAAGCCTACACAGGTAAAATGCCTCCTTAGTGCTAAAAAATACAGAAATTCTTTTTGCAGTTTCACTGAATAAAAGTGATTGTTAAAATGCTTTGTCATTTCTTAAAAGGCACAGCTAAAAAAGAAATCAAATTCGAAATATAATGTGACTTACCTCACTGAGGAGGGAAAGCCAAGAAAAATAAACTGAGATTAAGTATCTGAGTCTCTCCTGGTGGACTTCAGGCTTTCTCTGATGTGTGGAGATTGTTGTAGGGAAAGAGAGAGGGTCTGATTCAAAAGCATAATTCTCCTAAAATAGACAAAAGGTTAAAACAAAGGTCAGCTTTACATATGCTTACCTACAACTCTTCTCAACATTTTTTTGCAGCAATCCTCCTCAAAGATCCTATATACACCAATACCACTAGGGAAGGGTACAGTAATACACAGCTTTTCATTATATGGATTGTATGCCTTGGTTAATATTAAAAAATTACAGAACAGGCATTGTTATGAGTCTGGATTTTAGGGAAGAAGGTGTGAAGGTGGAGAAAAGAGAGTGGAGAGACACAATAAAGTATTAGTCACCTAGTTATGCCCTCTTAAAAAAAACAAGGAAGGGGGTGTGTGGGGGGGTGTTACCTATAACATGCTACATTATTTTCAGTTTTCAAATATCTGACTTATTTTCATGATATGTGGGTGTAATGAGTTCTCATGCAGTCAGTAAGTGTTTAGCCGACCTGAGCAGGGAGTTAATAAAGTCATTACCCTCAGACTAACAAAGTCCGCCTTGGTTTTTTTGGTTTGCTTTGCTTTGCTTTTTTACTAGAGAACTGAATATATTGTTGCAGAACAAATCAGATGATGGACATCTTCAACATTTTAACAAATTTTGTTCCAGGCCATCATGCCCACTACTACAATCCTGTATTTATAACTTATTTATGAAGATAGCTGGAGGCAACATGCCAGTTGCTAAACTTTCAGCGTGGGGACAGAAGGACAGGTTAACTGACACAGTTATGCCAGTCTCCTCCAGCCGAAGTGCAGTTGTGGAAATTACCCGACTATTGTTACAAATACTAAGTAATTAGGTTGCTTCTGCTCAGCTCCCAGGAAACAAGAACTGGAATCTCATATCCAAAAATCACAGCTTGTATTGACTGCCAGTACTGGTAGCAGTATCAGCAGACAGATGAATACTGAAAGTATGAAAGCAACACCAACATCTACTATTCACAGGAACAGCTTGTTGACAAGAAATATTGCACTCTTCCTTGGTCCACCCTTGATTGACATAAGGATGAGGACAGCATTCAGACAGGACTGTTCTGCACTGCTGTAGGATTTGCACTTTCATATGAAAACTGAATACAGATAAACCATGAATTTCAGTAATATCTTCCTAACACAGAACTCCTTTAGTAAACCATGGTATTGAGATTTTCCTAAAAATGAGCAGGACACAAGACACCAGCAGGGCCTTGGTTTCCTGTAGTGGAACACTAAGTAGCACACAGCAACTCGAGACCAAAAATCTGCTTCACTAAAACAAGAGGGCTCAGAATAATATCTGCACAACATATTGTTGCAGGGTGGGGCTCTGCCTTAACTTTTCCTCTTGGCTAAGCAAGTCTCAGTTTTACAGGACTGCTCGCATATTGCCTCTGGGCTTCTTTTCTACTCCAGAAGTTGCCCATGTTCTCCTGGGAAAATCCATCTTTTCAACTCCAAAGCCTATCTACATGCCTTACCCCTGCTCTTTGTTGAAGTCTTTCTGTTTATTTGTATTACAGCCCCCAGCTTGCTGTCTTCCTCGTTCTCTTCAGAGGGCAGAAGAAAGTAAGCAGAAATCAGGCTTGTGCTTCAACATTATCAGTTGGTTTGGGGAAGGGACCTACTTTCTCTTCTTTGGGAGAGCTCCACCTGGCCCAGACTCCAGCAAACAGAATGAGGCAAAAAAGCAACCCTTTCACACCCTCTGTCCTCTAACAGGACACATGGTACCCACATATCGTGCTGCAGACTGGTGATATCAGTTTCATTTACCATTTAATCCTTGCCAACAAAATACATGTTCTTTGCTTGTATCATTTTCTTCTCTAGTCGAGAACAACTTTCTTCTGTCACACAGAAACATGAGAAGTATTTTGCTTTCAAACCTGAGAAGAGACAGGATTCCATTCGTTTCACTGAGTAGAATTGTGTGCATTGCCCAACAAGGTTCCAACAGGACTATGGTGTAGGCCGTAGACACAGGAGCAACTGAGAGTTGCTGTGAGGGTGTTCGAGCCTGGCCCAGGCTGTCCAGAGAGGTTGTGGAGTCTCCTTCTCTGCAGAGATTCCAAACCCACCTGGATGCAATCCTGGGCAACCTGCTCTGGGTGCCCCTGCTTTAGCAGGAGGGTTGGATGAGAGGATTTCCAGAGGTCCCTTCTAACCTGTACCATGCTGAGATTCTGTGATTCTTTCAGGATTGATACACATTCAGAGTAAAAAGGCAAGTTATTCTCTTTAACCACCACCTGTGTGATTTCCCCAGGGGTAAATTTAGTAAAATAAATATATAACATCTCTCAAATATTAGGCCTTTCCTGTGGGGACTAAGAAGTCTGCCTACAAAAAGTAACTCTAAAGTAGAATGCAGGAAACAACACCAACTTCAATTTTGCTTAGTAACTTAATGACATACAACTAAACAGGTTATGCAGTATGTTGCAAAAGGACCTAATATTGCCTTAGAATCCCTTGAGTATTTTTTAAGGAACACCAAGGAAAATAATGCTGCTGCAAAGCCCCAAGCATACTATATCATGAGTTTGACACCACTTTAATAATGTATTACACAAACATGGTTTTGTTCTAACAGGATCAGTGGGGGGAGGTAGTTTATTAAGTGAAAAAAAGAAGATATAGAGGAAAACCAGAGTGAAGAAAAAAAAATATTTTGAAATGTATGTTTTCTATATTAGGATACGAACAAATTACGATTTCTCAATGTCTAAATAAATTTAAGTTAAAGTTTGTGGTCTATACAATGCTTTTGGCTTCACTCTTAAAAAAAACCCAAAGCAACAAACATATTAGTTAATTTTTTTACGAAAGGTCAGGATTATTTTTTTTTCACTTAACAAAATGTGGTAGAGATTGGATTATGTACATTCAGTTATCCATGAAAATCTTTTTCCTTCATGTACTATCAATATGTTAGCAATTATTTTAAAGAAGCAGCTTTAAAAAATGCATGTTAAGTACATGTATAACTTGCAACTAAAGGTCATATAATTTACCTCCTCCTTATAGCATGCCTAACTGCTATCTAGATGCTCTGTAACTTATTAAGAACCCAATCTTTTGGGTTACCTTTGTGGAAGAGCTTACTTACAAGCAATTATTTTATGAAAGGTGTTTTTAAACTGTGTGTGGCGCTGACCCAGGTTCGGGTTGGATGAGAGGAAAACTGTATGGAAGTCAGTGCTGTGTCACTTCCACCTGCTGCAGATTCACTCTGAAAGTCGACAAGTTCTACAAGCTGAATTTGTATACTATATATGTCAGATGCAGTGCACTTCAGCTTCTCCCAGAAACAAAGCCATAGGAAAGAGAAATGGTGATGCTTATTAAAAAAGAAACAGCAAACAAGCAAGCGAAAGAGAAAGAAAAAGAAACAGAGAAGTATAAGATTCAAATATACTTTGTAAACTTGTAAACAAGTATACCTTGTAAACTAATAGGACGAATCTGCATTGCATTTATCTGTCACTAGCGTATTGTTGTACTATACTGCCAAATGTACAAGTTGAATATGGTACAACAGGGAGATGGGGGATTCTTTTCAAATTTGGGTCTGATAGGCTCTCTCAAACCTTCAAACTCTGAAGGTTTTCCAAATGCAAGACAGGTCTCTTCTTGGTCCAATAATGCCATTCCATAAAAACACTACAAAATATTATCTGACACTTCATTAGTTTGCTTCACTAGCTTTCCTTGAAATCACTTAGCAACAGAACTCCCCAAACACACACATGCATGTCATTAAATAAAGAGAAATGGCTTTCAGCTCTAAGAAGGTCATCAAAATTGTAATTAAAGTAAAATGCATTACTCTGTTGAGCTCATTTGTAATTAAAAAACAGATTCATGAAAGATGTAGCTATTCATCTCAAACATATTTATTTTATAACTCTCTTCCTATTTTCAATGGTCTCAAACAAGATTTGGAAAAAAAGAAACATTAAAGAGCAAACTAAGTAACTATGAGGAAAAAAACAACATGGAGATATATGGAAATTAGCATTGTTTAATTCAAAGAAATAACAACAAAACCATATGCTGGCATCACACAGACACTGCAAGTTAATAAGGAACATTTCTGATTCCACATTTGAGAGAGATCAGTCTCAAAAGGAGCTTCCATAGGTTTAGTTTACTCAGCACTCAGAAATCCGGGTGAGCAAAACCCACTTCTTTTTAGAAACAAGCTCTAGATTAATAAATATAAAATGGGTTATAGATTGGGAAGTTGGCTTTTTTCCACTGTCTCCACTTTCCCAGTTCTGCCCCTGAACACATTAGGCAATTTATTCAATTTCAAGTTTTCAATCTAGAAAGAAAGAGGTTTGTTTTCTTTCACCATGTTCCAGTACTTTCAACTTTACACGGAAAGAAGTCCCTTTTCTTAACAATGTTACCTATATTGGATGTATAAAAAGAAAGGCCAAATTTTTAATTGTGAATTCTCTCTAGTCTAACCATTTTGAAGATATATTCAGGAAACACAAGTACAATTTCATTTCCTTTCCATTTTACATGATGTGATACAGAAGCTAAGACAGATCAGTCAGTGATATGTTTCTGTTCACTTTGGTAACTGATTTTCTGCCATCACTAGTAGAAGACCACAGACTTTGCATTGACCGGCCAGTGCAAGGTCTCAGCTCTCATCTGGACTGCTATAGCCTGAGATGGATTTAGCTTGTTGCAACTATTTTCTGGTGAATTCACTCCAAGTATGATACCTTAACCTCTAGGAATACCCTGTGTAGCAATAGTCCCACAGGCCTAGGGCATCAATGCATGACAAACAACTGCTCTTTCTGTCAAGAATAGTTGGTAATCAATGGACAGGAAGCTGTCTGTTGTGAAAAACCTTGTAGAAATAAATCTGAAAGGAAAGAAATTTCTACCATAAACTTTACGCTCCATCATGTAAAGTCCTCAGGTTGCTGACAACTTATCATCACTAGCACCCCTGTGGCAGTTCAGAAAGGTTCAGCCACTGACCTTAGGATTCAGAAGGACATTGGAAATGAGAACATCACAACAGAGAGAAGGGTGAGGTAGAAATTGTTTGTGTAGTAATGTCTAATCACACTTTCATTATATCTTTCTGTAGTATCTTGGACTATTAGACTGTGAAAACATTGTAATTAAAAACAGATTCTTAGCTCCGTATTTTATGTGTTCCTTTTTGTCCAGAACAAGAGTTTGATTTAGATCACTATTATCTCTTGAATTTCTACACGACATCAGTTTGGTTCTATGTAAAAAACCATGTAAAATTGCAGCCTGTTTTTTTGCAAAAGTATTTAGAGGCCTTCAGGCATTTTTTCAAAGAAAACCCTCTTATTTTATTGCAATTATTTCACTGTAATTTGCCCAGTTTTTTTTCTCTGTCAGAGGTGTTTCCAGTTGTTGGCACTGTTGTACCGGATAAGGATTTGTTAATGAAATAGCTCTACACAGTCTAGTTCAGGAAAGCCAAAGAGGTGAGTAGTTACTATCCCTTTGCTTTGGTCACTGTAATCCTCCTCTCAGCTCACCAAGCTTGAATCACACTGCAGCTCCAGTTAAGTGCTTTGCTAAGGCCATATGGTGCAGTAGAATTGCCTCTCTGGTGATTTATCTGCATTTTAAGTAAAAGATTCTGGAAGCATGACCGTCATTTTTTTTTTGAAAACTCCTTGCTAAATAGGAACTCTTAGTTTTGCTTCATTTGTATCAACCGCTTGACAAGTAGGTGTGACTTAGTAATTGAAAACTCTGGATCATTAATGATTGCTGTGATGTATCTCTCCAGCTTTTCTGAGATGCTCAGCAGTATAGAGAACATTAAGAATAGCCAAGCTGTTTATACCTACAGAATTGCTCTGCAAAAGTAGGATTTGTACATTACAAACATTTTTTTCTGAAGTAAGAAAGAACTGAATTAATGCAGAAGCCACATTAATTTAGATTTAACACATTTTGCATTTAGAAGCAGCCAGCTAATGCTGTAGTAAGATCAATGGGACTGGACTGCTTTGAATTTTTGCAAATTTTATAATGTAGTCCAAGCTGTTTATTACCTGCACTACAGTCTCCAGACTGTAGAAGCATTCTAATATCTCTCTTGGATACTTGCTCCTCTGCCTGGTGTGTTTGAAAGCACTATATTAGAGACAGTGCCATAAACCTATAGTTTTAATTTCAGTGAAAAGTGTTAGGCACTCACTATTAGAATTATTTTAAGTAGATCCAAACTAAAAAACTAAAATATTTTTGTGAATCTACAATATTTTTATCTGTTAGGGGAGAATCATTGTGCTACCTGATAACTGAACACACACTGGAGGTCAACCCCAGTAAACTGGTGATACCTCTGACACCTAATAACTCTGAAATATTTGAATGACAGTCTTAGAAAAACAAACAAACAAAAACACTTAAATATCATAGTATCCAAAATAGTTTGGTGGCATATCTGAATTGAGCGTATCACCTCTGCTTTACTTTCTCAAAGAAAGTCAAGTGTGCACCACTTCAAGATGCAGCATAAAATACAAGACTTGGAAATATGTTTCTCTTGTCAGTGTTACCAACAACGGTGTAAAGAGGAGAGATAAGAAAGCACTTGCATGTTCAAGTATGGCTTAAAAATGGGTACATTAAAAGTTGAGATAGGGTACCTGAGCCTCCACCACATCTGCATGAACATCTTTGCACCCAGTGGTCTGTTCTAGCGTGGACTTTCTGTGGCCGTCCCAAACAGGAGGTAATAATGTATGCATGACACCTGCACCTGCCATGAAATGTAAGACCTTGCTAGAACTTTGATGTCTGGGGAATGCAGTGAAAAAAAAATGCACAAAATGGCTTTGCATGAGGCCAGCTCGCATCGGGTTTTATTAGGTCCATCCCAAGCTAGAAAAATTGGCTTCCTTAACCTGGAAGCAGAACAGCCATGCTTATAATTTTCTAGGCTAACAGTTGTAGCTGTGCATGACAACGACTCCAGAATACTTTTGTATTAATGACACAATTAATCAGCAACCCGAGTAAACTACCCCTAAATTAAGGAATGACTGTAATACTAATTTAATAACATTATTATTACATTACTATGTTTTTATGAATTATTATTTGCATTAATAATACAGAAAAATTTAATTATGACACTTTTAATTGCCCCTATTCTTCAGAAATAGTGAATTTGGGAAGAGATCTTGTCCAAATTAAATAATTCAAAAAGCAGACGTGCTGACCATGTTTTTTTAAAAATAATGTTTCCATTATTTATTCTATTATTTTCTAAAAATAACAGTCCTGTTATTTAGTTTTGTTATCACTAACATCTCCCTAACATTACCCCGTAGACTTCTGTTTCATTCTAGGTCAAACCTGCTCTTTATCCATATGGGTTATAAGTCAAAATATCCATAGTACAATACATGTTACTGTTTTCACAAACAGCTTCTCAAATTTCATTCCCATTCTGTGGAGGACAAGAAGGGAAAATAATACAACATTTACTTAAAGAAAAGCTTTACATCCCATTTTTTGTAGAAGAATGTGAACTACAAGCTTCTATTTATAAATGCAGAATAAAAGTATTAAAGTTCATGCATTTTGTGCAACTTCTATTGCATTGCATTTAGTACACAGTGTTCTGTGTACCAAAAATAAAAGGATTCATTTTTAGAGCCTATTAGAATTGCAGTTCTAGTCTATAAAGGACCTGTAAAAATAGCATCACAGGAATAAATTTTAAATGTGTCTAGTAAATCTGAGCTGGAAATCAAAGTTTAAAAGAGGGAGAAAGAGAAGAAACTGTTCATTTTACAGGCATATTTATCTTCAGACATGAATTTACATTCTCAGTGAAGTATTGAATGTTGTTTAGATTTTTTTATTTTCATTTTCAAGTACTATTATCCACTCCTTCCACTGGCATTCCTCACCTGCCATTCTTCAATGATCTCTTTGCTTCCACCAAAAATTTCCGTTTTAGACCAGACACATAAATGCACAGTGCCTGACACAAAGTCTGTCTATCATTAGGCTACTATCATCAGTTGCTTCTACCTCAGACTATCCACCTTGCTATTAATTCCCCAGTCTTCATTCTTAGCCATGATATGTGTCAAGAGGACGTAAATGATAGCATGACTAAGTAAAAGCATTAAAGAAAAAAAGTAAATGTGATGCTTACATCAGGGTATTTATATGGTGTTCCCTAAAGACAGTCAAATTAAGTCTTCATATCTCATGAAATCTTTTTGCTTAACACACACATTAACTTCCATTCGGTCCTGACTTTAGCTTTGCTTGATCTCAGTTATGTCTTCTCTAAGTCCAGCTCAAAGACTGGGAGGTTATGAGTTGTTGAAAGGCTTCAAGTTTTAAGCAGGTGTCAGATTTCTATGAATACAAAGCTAGTACAAGTCATTTTGGTGTTGTATGCATATGCCTTTTGTTAGGACTCAGAGATTGATATTTAGCACTTGCAGTATGTCTTGATCAACATTTTGTAAAACAGCTAAACAGAAGAAGTTCACCAGATTAAAGGTATCCTTTGAGCGGAAATAAGTAACAGAAGGTCTGTAATTACAGGCAGATTTTCAGTCTTGCTAACTTGAATCTGATCAGAAGCATCTCTAAGGAGAATTTTTAATTTCCTTCGGTAAAAAAGGACTCACCTAGAAAACAAGTGCCAAGCGTTTCCTCTTGTAAATAAGGCCCTCAAGCATTTATACTGCATCCAGGTCACAATTCCCAAGAAAGTATTGTCCGAAATACATTACATGTCTCTGAATCAGCTTCATATCTGATTACAAGTCCCTTAGTTCTCATGACTGGAAATGATAAACTGTTGCACTCTGGATACTGTCCATTGAAGAAAAAGGGCCTTGTAAGGCATGCAAATGACACCTAAAAATTAACTTCAGGAGGTACTGGGGTGAAATTTTTATATGGGGTTTTGGGATGTTTCTTCTCCTCCCCCAAGGCTTTCTAGATCAAAGCATTCAGGATGATAACAAACTAACGTCACTACCTTTTAAATAGAGACTGTTCACAAGTATGAAAATAACTGTTCAGTTGGTGCCCCAGTTTTCTGTAGAGAATGTAGTTGATAAACCCTGCTGGAACACATCGAATTGCTCAAAGGGCCATGTGGGCTGTGGGTAATTTATCTACAGAGGAAGCAGTAACCACAAACTTCTGGATTTCACGTAGAAAATAATAAAAGAAGTAAAGTTAAAGGCAGGAGCAGGAGGGGGCTACTCTTCAAAAGCAGGTGAGCAGGACGCTGAGGATAACCCCAGGACTGGCTGTGCCCCCATCAGTGAGGCACCATCCTGCCAGGTCTGAACACATCAGTCAGTGCTGGGTGCTGGTATCGGGGTTCAAGGACAGACGCAGGCACAGCAAGCAGTGAACCAGGTCCAGGGACCAATCAGGGGCTCCAGTCAGCAGCAAAAGAAAATGGAGGCTGGAAGCAAAGCTACAGGGTGGGGTGGTGGACTTCAGTGCTAGGTTAACGGTTGGACTTGATCTTAAAGATCTTTTCCAACCGAAATGATTCTATGAGACAGGGCTGGGCACAAGCCTATCTACAGCATTCCTCAGACTAGTTTTGGGTACCCCAGTCTGACCTTAAGCAAGCCCCCCTGGGCATGGAGACAAAGACACCATGTGGATCTTGTTGGGGCCAGTCAGGCCCTCAGGGTCCTAATAGTTACTAAAGCCAAATTACCATGACAATTTGCTTTAAGAAAGAAAAGCCTAATTCAACTGCACCTTCTACATCACAGAATTCAACAGAATAGAAAAGTCATCATTTCTTCTTGGATTTAGGTAAAATTATAGCTAGAGATGATGATGGAAAGGCTGAGAGAGTCAGAATTGCTCAGTCTGGTGAAGAGAAGGCTCAGGAGGACCTATCAATGTATATAAATACCTGAAGGGAGAACGAAAGGAGGCTGGAGCCAGGCTCTTTTCAGTGGTGCCCAGTAATCAGCAAAAATTATCTAGCTTATTGTATAAATAATAGCTCATAAATAATCCTAAAGATTTCTGGTAATACCTTTCTGGATGCCCCAGTGCCAACAGGCTTTTTACCTACCACTAGGTTCATCTGAGTGCTGGCACATGATTACATGAGACAACTGAAAGGATGGTTAAATAAAAGCCTTACTGTTGATAACAGAATGAGCTTTTAAACACCAGGAGTTCTTCTTCACCTTTGTGCCTCCCAAATATTGCCTACTCCTAAAAATGTAACAAGTTTGGAACCTCACTTGCAAAGTTCTGGTTGTTTCTTTCAGCCTTTCAATTATCATAACATGAAAAACAAATATTATTTGTTTATAAAGAGTGTTACCAGAAAAGTATAATTTTATACGCACACATATACGATGACATAAGACAATAGTAATATTGGGAAAGAAAGCTCGAACATAGAAGCAATCTGTTATAGCATTTGATACTATCTCATGTAATTTTTTGTGGCAGATTAAGCCAAATGACTGTGGCTAGAAACACTATCTGAACTGAAAACTGCTTGAAACAGCAGTGATTAATTAACAGCCGTGATTAATTAACGGTTGACTGAGCTAGGAGGGCAGAAGGTTTGCAAGCTGACAAAGAACTTGGATAAACAAGCTGAATATCAGGGAAAAGTTCCTGGCTACGGACTTGTTTTAGGTTATGAAGTCATTAAAATCCAAGATACGCTATGCAAACATAAAGAAAAAAAAAAAAGAGGAACTGGATGAGGTAACATTCAACTTCCAGTGCTGTTATTATTGCATTATATTTGCACTCCAGAATAAACTCACATTTTATGTAGACTGAGAATTAAGGTACTAAGCAAAATGTAAGAAATGTAACTGCTAATGGACAGCCTGAAGCAAACAGAAAGACAAGAACAGCCCAACTTTACTTGGTTTTTTTTTGCACACAGGGCACGTCAAGGAATGTAGCAAGGTGGCTGGGGCAGAGCGTGTGGTTACCACCTGGCCTAGCTGAGGCTAAGACAGTCTTCACTGTCACTTGCCTGCGTAAACAAACACAGTTTTAGTGACAAATCGACAACTTCTTCCATCTCAGCAGAATGTGCCTCTTGGTGTCATTCATTCACTGCTGCATTGAAATAGATCACAGAAGAAATGACTGTGCTGTGGATATGGTTTGTTAAAATTGTCCTTCATGTCTTGATGACAGGAATACAAGTGTCAGATTATTCTTTGGCTTTGGTGCCTTCTCTCCAGGCTACCGTCTTTTGGGATAGTACTTTAAAAACAGCTCAGATCACCTTGTGTTTCTGTACAACTGCTACTAGCTCATTGTATTTCTTGGCCAAACCCTCCTTTCTTACTTTCAACATGCATTAAACATAATAAAAAATCAGGTGTCAGATTTGAGGAGCTGTTACAGCAGCACTTATACCTGAGCTTATGTGTGATACATTCCAAATGCAGGGAGAACAGATTTGCTGCATAGTAATTTTTAGATGATTCTCTAAAAAAATCTTGCTCATGTGGCCCAAATTCAGTCATGATAGAAAAGTCCAAGAACACATTAGCAGAATGTTGGAACATTACATTTAAAAAGTCATTGTCCTCAATCACTGTAAAAAATGTTTAGGCATTTTAACTAACAGACCTGATTAATGATTGCATCAAAAGAGTTTTCTGGGGTTTTTGCTCAGAATGCTGATTTCTGGGACTGCCAGCTAAAATGTACTTCAAACAAAGGATGGGCTCAGCTGCATACCTTAGAAGGTATTGTGCGCATCCCAGTCTTTCTGCAATCGTTAACTTGCTTTTGCATGGTAGCAGGGTAGAATTCATTAGAACTAGGGTGGAGAAAAGAAGTTTTATGGATAACTGGAAGTATTTGGCCTTTTACTTTTAAAGGCAAGTAATTGCATATTCTTTTTGAAGAAGAGTAGAGCCGCAGTTGAACAGCAATTTTATTACAAATATTTCCATCGTTTTAGACTCTACCATCCCTGATACTTTGACATCTTTAATAAGGTGGACTAGAAACTAGTAAAGACACTGAGGTCTATCAGGATCTGAATTTTAAATGCGATCTTTTCTGTTCCTACCTTTCTTTGCTATTGCAGTGAGAGAAGAGATTCATTGAGTGGCTATTAAGATTTTTCTCATATGCAACCACTTTTGCATAAGATCATAGACTAGGGCATTTAAAATCTAAGCCTTCAGCCACATCTCCTGAAACACAACCCAATACTTTCACTTTGTGACCATCGCTTTCATGTTGACTCACAAGGCTTATTATCCATTTTCCTCTGCGTGAATGACCAAATGGCATGAAAAAGTAGCTCATGTACACTATGGAGATGGTGGGCAGCGAAGCCAAGATGTTGGGACTGACATTTTGGAAAAGACCTTTCCACCATGTGACAACCAAAAGCCTTCTTGTGGTGGTGAGTAGGGTAGCAGATATGAAGGGGGAGATACACAGCAAAGTACTTCGATTACTGTATATTATAGAAAGTGGAATTTGTAATTTCAGTGATGACAGTGTCACAGCTGATCTGACAAGCATAAAGATGATGCACTGGCCATAGCCAATATAGCATCATGCATAAAAAGATTCTGGAGACCAATTCTTAAGTGAAATGACCAAGACTAAGATGTCCTTAGTAACATACTCTGCAATAATTGCAAATCCAGGCCAGATATCCCTAAGTGGTTGAAAAAAGGTATAGTAAAGGCAAGATAAGACTTGCTTGGAGCTGAGTAACCCAGACAAAGAAACAGAGATTTTTATTTGGGGGAGTTAACATGTTGCCCAGGAAAGTGGCTGAGTCACCACCCCTGGAGGTATTTAAAAGAGGTGTAAATGTGGTGCTGAGGGACATGGTTTAGTGGTAGACTTGACAGTGCTCTGTTAACAGTTGGACTTGACGATCTTAAAGGTCTTTTCCAGCCTAAACTATTTTGTGATTCCAACTTGACGAGCCAAGTATCTTAGGGTTCTGGCAGAAGGCAGATAATTGTTAGTGCACTACAAGAGGACAGAAGGTATAATAAATGACAGAGTAAACTGGGCCAATAAAGAAATGGTGTCGTTATCAAAACCTAAAGTTAAATGAGTGTAAGATCTGTCTCAACCAGTAATAGTGAACATAAAATGAAATGGTTTCACTAAATCTGGAAGAGCATGGCGATGGTTTAAAGACCTCATCTTTGAAAGACAGAGAATATTTATGCCACCAATAATAACAGGCTTTAGCAGGACCAGAAAAAGCTTGTACCATTAAACAGCAGAATAAAAGAGCTATTGCAAATATATATATACACCCTTAAAATAGAGAAAAGAGGAAGCCAAGTCCTGGAAAACAGGAATTATCTTAAACAGCAGCAATTTAAAACTCAAAAACTATAATAAAATAGTTTGGAACACAAGTTTTTAAGGGACTAAAAATAATAAGGAAAAACTTTTTCAAACAAATGAAAAGCAGAAAGTCTGCCAAGAAGCCAAGACTGATAGCTGGCCAGAGTGTTAAAGGTGCTCCTAGAGAAAATGATGCCATAATAGGAAACCTAAATAGTTTTCTTCAGTATTCTCTAGAGAAGTGGACAAGGAGATCCCCATAGTAGACCTTTTCCACTTGGGGTGTAAGCTGGAAAAGTTCTCAAATAGAAGAGCCATTGAAAAGTTTTCAGAAGAAAAATAAATCAAGGTTTTAGTAATAGATTTCCCAGGTTAGCTGATACTAATCTAGTGTTTTTAAAGGAAAAACTATAAGAAAAAGCCAAAACGCTAATTGTGTTGTGTAACCAATGGCATTACTGAGGGAATGATGCCCTGGGAGGAACTGAGGAAACTAAGGTCAACAAGGCTGCCTTCTATATTGGGTAATCTTGTTGCAAATGGTAACAAAGAGAACTGGATATGTGAACAGAAAGCAGATATTACAGAAGCAAAGATGTGGCTTTGGAGGAAATACAGACTTGCAGATCGATGCCAGATCTTTGAATGAGCTTATAAAAACATACAAAAAAGTTATGGAGTTTAGAGTGCACTTGTATATTGCATTTGGATATTGACAGTTTATTATGAAACTCTTCATGAAGGGTCTTGTAGACATACATTAACATAGGAAGAAAGGAAAGACTCTTGTTGACTGGTAATGGACTAACAGGTAGGAAACAAACAGTAGAAAAAATTAAAAGTTGCCATTATTCCAAGAGGTTACTGTTGTCACCCTTCAGAGATCTCTATGTGCAAAGCACAAATGACAGCTTGCTGAGTTTTTTACACAATTATTCAGTTTAGTTTAAATTAAACTGACTACAATGAGTTGCAGGAGCACCTCATGATATTAAGTCACTGGCCATAAAATGTCAGCTAAAATCCAGTGTTGGTTACACATATAAGGAAAAACAACACAAAGTAAATGTCTGTAAAGGATTAACTGAATTAGACATTATTGTTAAGAGACATTTAGGAATCATTTCAAATTATTCTGTTTGAATGACAGCTCTGTCATGGAATGTAGATATTTTTGATGGATAAACGGAGACCTAAAAATCTGCAACCAAAAGACTGTGTGGTACCAGCTTTGAACGCAAAGTAAAATTTTGCTGTGCTTCTTCCTTCTGTCTCCCTTACATCCTCTGCTCCAGCCCAAAGAAGAAAATGATGGAAAGGGTAAAAATAGAACAATGAGGCAACTATATGGACAGATAGCTGTTTTAAATGAGTATTTGGTAGTATTTACAAAAGAGGGAGTGAAGAGGGGAAGTATTTAACATGCAAGGTCATATTAAGGTCATGCACAATACAGAGAAACGGAATGGAAGATAAATCTTCCCTACTTACCATGCTGCAGAAACTAGGGGCATTGAATGAAATTCTCAGACAGAAGTTTCAAAACAAATGCAAGATTAGGAAACTATCTCCTGTGGATATTGAGAATATAAAATTTATTGTCACCAGATGTTACAGCTATCTGAAGTATAAGTAGATTCAAAAGGTGAGAGGACCGTTGACCACACAGGAGTGGCTGAAAGGTCTCACATGGGAAATCCTTAAGCTGGAAGTTTCTCATGGCTGGGATAACGTACATACCTGTTCTTTATTCTAATACTTATTCCCACAGCATCCACAGTGGCCAGTGTCAGAAACAGAGGTAAATGGACATGTACCATGATTGTTATCTCTTTCTGTCTTGATGTAATTTGGTGGAGTCATAACACAGCTATGGGTAGATTAGAATTAGACTCATTTTCTAAGTAGAGATGCAGAACAGTGCCAACCTGCATTGCACAAAAGGTGAATACTTATCACTTTTAAACTTCACACATTTCTCATTGCAGTCCTTTTTTTTCATTGAACATTGCTTAAATTCTTTGAAATAGTTGGAGTGGAATAAGGTATCTAGATAGGCTATATAAATGAAGAGGACCTTGAAAAAATCACCTGTACTTCATATTGCTAGGCTGCGAACCATGTCAGGTTTCCTCAAATTGTTCATGTAACAAATGTTGTTGCACGTACCATACAGTTTTTATATTCTTTGGCTCTTGTTGGTACTATTTGTTCCAGCAGAGGTCACGACAGTGACAAACAGGACAGTGGAAATCTGCACATAAATGGACTAAGAGTTTGCAAGGATCCTTCAAGCATGAAATAGTGTTTGAAATACGAAATATTTCCTGCAGCAGATATGTCCCTTCATACTGAAGTAGGAACTGTCACGTCATAAAACAAAATGTATAAATATGGCTCCTTTTGCATATTTTCAGTGTAGAAAAAAAGTACCAGAACAGAGTCCCCCAGGTGATTTCTCCTTATGTGTTGCCAGTAGGCAGAGTGGTAATACTTGACTACTGAGCTGCATCTGTACCATAAAATTGTCATGTTGTCAGCTAATGAATCACAACCATTCAAGTCTTGGCCTATGCTTTTTGTGTTATAATAAAATTGTACTTGAGTATAGGGAGTTTGTATCTCGAGAGAAGTTAAAAGAGCTAAAAAGTATAAAGAGGTCACATTAAGTTACTGAGAAATAGATGGAAATGTACTAAGTACATACCAAGAAGTATATAGAAGTCATGTTTCTCTATGTGATTTAGGTTTCATAATTTAAATCAATGTTATATCGAGGACAAGCCTTGAGGCAGCAGCAAATGACTTGGGTTTGCAACATGAATCTTGGCCACTATTTGATGCAAACTTGGTATGGATGGCTCCAGTGTTAATGAATATATCCAAGTTAGGGAGCACTGAAGCTTGAATATGACCATTATGAAGTATACGTAAAAAGGAAAAAGAATGTGCTCTTTCCCCTTCTTTGAATATAAATGCCTATTTAAGGTTGCTCAAGGACTCAGAGAGATTAAGCAGCCTTTAGTCTGGTTGGTTACAGAAAAAAAAACATTCACAGGAGACGTCAGTAACTCATGAGAAAACTATCCAGTTTATGTAGTGCTTAAGCATTGAATAAATCTCATAGATATCCTATCATATCTATACTTGGGTAAACACCCTAAGGAATCCTTTGTCAGAAATTCGCTACAGTCTTTGAGCTAGAGTGTTCATCTGTACAAACATGCAGTACTCACACTGAAAAACAAAAAAGAAAAAAAGGAAAAAGCTGAAGAGGAATGGAGATTGAACTCTTAGAGGCTATCCTTGCAGATGAAGACTGGTGCATATTTGTATGTTAGTACAAGAAGGCTTTTCCTTGCTGAAACTACTCTGAGGCTAAAGGGAAAAAAAAATCAATCTCCAGAACCACAAGGCTAGAGTCTTTCACAGGTACTTAGTTGTAAAAGAGAAAGAAAAAGAACGTGTTCTTCCAACAGAGGCAGTAGTTCACATTCAAAAGAGACAGAGTAAAATCTCAGTTCTGTGGAAGCCAAAGTTGAAGATTCTATTGGCTTCACGGGAGCCACCATTTAATCCATGGGGTGTTTCAGAACACTTTTTTACTAGACTTAGAGCTGAGATGCACAGGGTCGCGGCACCATCCGAAGATGTGCACATATAATTTGCATTATCTTAAGCAAGAGTAGTGTGGATATCTGAGATGTCAGTGCAGGTCTGTATGTGTGGGATTAAAAAGAAAAGCTTAGGTTACAACCCTGAGCCTGAGAGATTTCCTTTGATTTGCTTCTCCCATTCATGTGCTGATCAAATCTACCCCAGCCAACATGGGAAATTTCATGAGCTTCTTTGCAGACAGAATATATTTTGCTATATTTAATATAAGTCCCAGCTGCAACATAAAATTGGTGATATGCAGTCTGGAAGGAGCACTTTGTAAAGGCAACCATAGGCTTCTCTCTTATGTCTTTCTCATACAAAAGAATTCTCAGTTAATAATTGTAGGCGGGATAATTATATAATTGCTATGTGATATAGTAAGTGCTTATTCTGGCTGATTTATTTTTTAAATAAAGTTAATAATTTACAACCAGTACATAGTCATTTCTCTTAAACTTGTGTAAGTAATCAGGAGGCAATTTGAAAAGAGCTCTCTTTGATGATACACATTGTTATGCACAATACTTGTCATTTTTGTTTGCAAATGATAAATTATTCAAATAGTTTCTCACTGTAGTCATGTGGTTGCCTAATGTGTCAGTGAGATAGGAGCTTTATTTTTTGACTGGATCCCTAAAAGTAAGATGAGCCTAAGATGTTTGATACATTCAATATGTGCTACTCATCCTTAGCCCTGAAAGGAGGTTAAAAAAAAAGAGACACCAAAGAGAAGGAAATTACACTAATAGATACACTTATGAAACAAATATAAAAAAGAATTCTGCAACTATGATGTTGATGCTTGTTTTTCAGGTAAGTTATAAGTCTGAGGGAGTTGTCCTTTGTATATGACAAGAATATAAACTTTATAATACGGTTTTAATATGATCACAACTATCCTATATAGTCTGCCTTTTAGACAATGAAGAAAATATGTCACTCTAGCAAAGGTCCACTATCAGGTTTTTCAGCAGCCACAGCCTGCTGACTGAGAAAGGTCACTTCAACTGTGTTGACCCCAACCACTTCAGTGGAAAAAATGAGTTGCGATTCACATATTTGCATGTGCAATAAATTAGGATAATGAGTTCTTCCACATGAACTGAGTTATGGCAAGTATAGAGATACATATTTACCAATCGCAGGGATTGGTATCTGGTATTCTATCTGGAAGAGCTAAAAAAATGTGAGATATTCTGGTTAAACTCCAGGTCCCTATCTTGTTTTTTAACAATGCCTGGCCATTTGGAAGAGTTGAATACCTAGATACGATATATTTTTATGTCTCTGTGTGTGCCTCTCCCTCTCTCCATCTCTCTCTCTCTCCATCTGCATCTCTGTTAACTAGTCTTATGAGTGCTCTTTGATGAAGTGGCATTGCAGCTTGTTTTAATGTTGTAAAGTTGATAATTTTTAAAAAGAGGAAATAACTCTCTCTTTTTTTTTTCTTTTAAACAACTAGAGTACCTCCCAGCCTGAATATCTCACCAGTCCCTTCTAACTTTTTCTTGGCTCTTGGGAACTATATCGGTTCTCTAAATTTTCTCTTGCGGCACATTAGCCTTGTCCTACCCATGTTATATGTGTTCCCCGCAGACAGAAAATCTTGATGCAACGCAATGGATAAATCATACATTGTAACAAAATGACCTTGGGTACTGTACATTATACAGGTTCTTGAAAAGAAGAAACTAAACCAACAAGAACATTTTTAGAATTTTGTAGCTTTTCTGTATCACAGAAAAACAGCTTGGAGGACATCCAGAACTGTTCTGCCAAGAGAAAAATATCTTAGTTTTTTTTACCTTACTATGTTGGTACCTGACACAATGAAATGTTGCATTTGTTTTTAATAGGCATTTAAAAATGCTTATGGTAAATTATCCAGGAATTCTTAGACCTATCATCTTATGGTACATCAAGTACAAGAACAATCTGTGGAGTGTTTATGGGCTACCAATGATGCAAAGTTTGAATGAGGTTTTGATAAGGAATGTTTTTTTTCAAATCTTTTACTGTACCTGGGGTTTAAGATATAGTCAATCATTTGTAATTTACACATCATAGTTCTTAAAACATCTAATTTTGGAAAAAAAGAGAAAATAAGAAAACAACATATGACTATCGGTGGTAAGCAATAAACAAACCAAACCAAAAAAACACTTCCAGTTTGCTTTAGCTTAATTTTACTTCGCCTTGTGTTAAATGAAAAAAAAATGCAATTATAAAGCAAAAATACATTCCTACTGGCAGACTGTATTTTTCCTTGCATGTTTTTTCACTACTTACCTCTTCAGGGCATGTACCATGTGGACTCAGTTGTCCAGCTCTTTACAAATGCTGCAAGCCTTAGTTAAATGATATTTTGTGTCAGTGCAGGAAAAAAAAGAGTTTGCAGGAAAGCCATGAAAATGACGTACTCTCTTGAAATATAGCACATGGAATGAGATGGGCCCTAAGCACCCTGCATGAAATTTAGGTTTCTTTATGTGTTTCTGTAGAAGTGGAAGAAGGATCACATTACCCATGAAGCAGCTACCGTGCAGCTCATATATCTACCAAAGTACAACTCCTGAATGTGGAAAATTGAATATATAAATACACACTGGAAATACAGCCTTAAGCACAAAAACCCTCATCAGGCCATAACTCTTATTTAACATTCATGTCCTAGCTAGTTCAGATAGGGCCATATCCTAAAGTCTTTATCAGGCAAAATTCTCATTGCCTATAAGTCAACAGGAGTTTTGCCAATTTAAGAAGCCTGGGATTTGTTCAGTAGTGAATAGTTGCCTTGGCAGGTTAGAAATGTATCTGCCTGCTGTGTCAGAGACAATCCATAAAGCCACTTCATTACTTGTAACTGTTTCTTTTCGCCCTGTATTCTTCTTTCATGGAATATATTCTCTGATAATTACCACATCTTCTTTTGATGCTACTTGCTATGCATGAAGCATTAAAAAAAACAAACCTGAAAAGAAGCCGTGCAAAGATAAAGAAACCTGTTCTTTATCATTGAGTTGCATGAAGAAAAAGGAAAACTGAAAGATTTCTTCAATTCTGGAAAGATCAGCTCAGCACATCTATTACAATCCAAACTAGGAATGTCAGAGGTAAAACTGTAGACAGTGTTTTATTCTTGCCTTTGACACATGGGGTACAATACTATACTGTGAAATACAAATACTGACTAGGTTCTGAGGGTTGCTCTCCCTGTGTTTACAGGGAGCTGGAAAGAACAGAATTTTTCCAATCTCAAGATTTGATGGGCAACATTTTCAAAAATAGAATTGCATTTTGCTGACCTGTTTTGTGGGTGTTTTTTAGAATATGTGTTATATCTGACATTTCCTGTTGATTTAGAACATGTCAGTGGAATAAACTTAGTGTGCCAGTAGCTGCTGGGAGGTACCTTTAAGTATCTGCTGGTTTAAATTTCTGGAAGGCTTATGGGAATTGCAGTTTTTTGCTCACTGTTTTAATAAGGCAGAAAATCATGTGGTCGGTTCACCACATCCCCACTAAATTAAAACTTGAAACACATGTTGAAAGGGCCCATTGCATCGCAGGTTCTACATATCTTTTGAGTTTGTACCCTCCTCATTATTTTTGTCCTTATTTACTGAGGGCCTGTAAGCAAGACCAAAACACATGTACAACCTGCTCTACATCCCGGTCTCCTCTCCCACTATATTCAACGGCATTCCAGAAAAAGGTAACCTCTCAAAACCCAAATGTGTAGAAGGTGTTTAACCTAGATAACATATGCAACGGAACTGATACTTAAAGGCAGCTTACAAGTTCCCTATTTTAAGTATGAACTGGCATTTTGAAGTTGAAGATGCTTTATCAACCTGTCTTGTAGAAACGTGGGATTCTGTGACCGTCCTTGTGCAACATGCCTCATTTGTACTACTGAAAATGCAGGTTGATTTCCTGATTGGCTGAAAAGCCAAGGAACTGTATCTCTGCTTAGGCTCAGTGATTTATGGATGATATGCTAGCTCCCTTTCTGTCCACCAACCTAACCTCACAGCAGCTTACAAGCTGCAGTGCCACTAAGACAGTTGTTATTACTCTTTTTTAAGCCCAGCAGTTTCACTTGCTCTTGATTCCTTATAACAGTCAACGGTGACAGTAACTATGATGTATACTTTCCCTTTGTACAGGAGACAGAATTCTGCAGCAGTGTTCATCTATCTGATTCCCTTGTAGGCTTTTCACCTACTGCTGTAATTTATTTTTCAGAAAAAGACCTCTTTAAAGTAAACATGGATATAGGAATTTTGTATTGGATGAGTGTTCTTGTGGGTAGGCCCAGCTTTCTCTTTACACAGCTTTGCTCTGTGCCTGAGGCTTTTTTCTCTGTATATAGCATATTTTTGCTCTCCTCCATCACAGTCCATTCTATAGGCTAGCCTAATTCAGACACTTTTCTACGACACTGGGCATACTGCCAGATTATAACGTTTTCAAAAATCCTTTTTTTAAATATCCTTTTTTCAAAAATCCTATCAGATTATGAATCTTTGCGGATCCACGATTCTTTTCTGTTTGCACCATTTGTGTATATGATTAAAAAAATTTCTCTTGTAGACCTTTCTAGCTCTGTCACCGCATTATTTTTATTGTGGCAGTTTATGATGAGTGGAAATTTTCAAGATCTTACTTTTGACTTTTTGGGGTGTTTATGAACAGGAAACTTTCATGTGAAAAATTATCAAAAGGAGAACAAGTCAACCTAAGTAAGATAGGAATTATTCTGCCTATATTTGAATATTTATATGATTGATTGTATGGGAAATTCTGCTATCGATTTCTGTGTGAATGATTAGCTACTATTTCTCTCTCATTTGGACTTTAAGCTTCCATTTTCTCCTTAAGTTTTTCAAATTCATGGTGGTTAGTCATTGCTAACAGCCCAACTTCCAACTAGCTGCTCACTCTCTCCCTTTCCTCAGCAGGACAAACAGAGGTAAAAAAAAGGGAGGGAAAAACAAACAAGAAAGCTCGTGGGTCAAGTTGAAGAAGAGAGAGTACTTAGTAATTGCCACTGAGCAAAACAGACTTGACTGAGAGAAAATTAATTTCTCTTCAATTAAAGCAGATGCAGAAAATGAGAAACAAAGACAAATGTAAAAACAGTGTATTAAAACAACTGTCCCAGGCTCAAGGATGCCCTTTTACTCCCATATCCTTCTCCTGCTCCCAGCAGCACAGGGAGGATGAGAGGTGGGAGATGTTGTGGTCAGTACAGGATGATTGCTGCTCTCTCTGCTGCTCCTTCCTTCTCACACTTTCACTCTGCTCCAGCATGGCCTCTCCACAGGCTGCAGTTCCTTCAGGAAATATCCATCTTGTCCAGCATGATCCTGTCCATGGGCTGCAGTGTGGATCTCCGCTGTGGCACCTGGAGCACTAGCTCCTGCTCCTTCTTACTTTGGTGTTCACACTGCTGTTCCTCACTGATTTTCGCCATTCCCCTCTGCCTGTGTGTCATTTTTTGCCCTTTTTATAATGCTTTCCCCAGAGGTGCTACCATCTTGACTGAGGGGGTCTGTTGGAACCAGCTGTCCCCAGCATGGGACATCCCCAGCCTCTCCTCACAGAGGTGACCCTGCAGCACCCACCTATCAGTGTCTGAGCACCCGCACACAATATAAAGTTTTTTACCCATCTGGTCTCCTGAAATACTTTTTAAAATCTGTTTTGATATGCAAGCACATTGCCTAAAGCAAAAAGTAGGAAGCTTGAAATGTAAATAACTTAAATCCCACCTTCAAAAGCAGAAAGCTCTGAGTTTTCCTCAGGCAAGTAGAAACTGGTGTCTGTACTGTAGGTGCCAGGCATCCCAACCCTATCTCAGTCCCTAGTAAGGTGCAATGCAGGTGGACACCAGCTGCTTTTCACCTTAGCTGTGGTTTTGTGGCTTGGGGAAGAGAACCAAGAGAGCTGGGACATGGTCCAGTTAAGGGCCTCTGCTCAGGAGATGTGGGACAGAGGGTTCAGTGTGCACAGGTGCATGCTCCCTCCCCTGCCTAGAGGCAGAAGAATATGTTGCTTTCAGAGGAACGCTGCAAAAACTTAAGTATCTTATGCTTTCCAGTGCTGAGGGGGAATATATTTTGGCATTTCAGACTGAAGTTCCATTTCCCAAATGGATTTTTAGACTCCTGATTCATGGCATTTTTGAAGGTTTCAACTATTTATCTAGTACAGCCTAGAATAAGTTACTTTGCCAGCAGGACAATTCATGAAGAGAATAAAATAGTGAGATAACATAATGGGGACAGTGGAAAAGAAGCCAGTATATGACATGGATTCTCACCCTGTTGAAAGCCTGCACAGACACCCACCGCTTCTCAATGTCCAGAAAGCCTGTTCAGTAGATTTCCCTGTCCTCCACAGAAGGCATCTCTTCTGCCTCTCTCCTCTCCTCCTTAGTCTCCATGAGCCCTGCTCCAGGTAAGGAAGAAAGTGCTGTTATCCTTCCATCCTAACACTTTCCTCTGATGTGTGTCCTCTATTTAATATATTTCCTTGTAGCTCTTCACTGTCAGCTGTACTAATAAGCCCATCCTGCCCAGAGATGATTCCTTCCCAAGATGCAATCCAGCAAAAAACCATCAGGACATGTCTATCATTTAAAAAGTGCTCTTACCTAGGTTAAAAAAAAGGTATAAACTTTCTACCTCCTAACAGCTTTCAATTTAGGAGTTTATTTTTAGAGATGATGTGGAAATCTCCTGCTTTTACACAACAACATGTAACAACAAACACAGTTTTTTTTCCACTAGTGTCTCTTTTAGAACATTTTTCCTGTCTTCTTTTATATCACAGCATCCTGAATATTTTTTGCTGTAACCATTTTTGAGACACGGTTGTATTTCAGCCAGCCTCGCAGCTTTCTCATTTAGATCGTGACAAAGTCCATTAGTTACCAGTGAAGCTGATTCTGATACTCCCAGGTTTCTTTGTAACCTTGAACTTTAAAGCCCAACTTTCTCTTCTTTGCTCTGAATGTTTGTACCCAACAAATCATTCTAACTTTTCACAGGCAGCGAATCTGTAGCCGTTGCTCTAGGTTTTACCCACATTCTCAGCAGTTTTCTCATAGCATAGAATTCTACACTACAGTAACGGACTCACTCTTCTTCGCATATAGCTCTGTGCTAAGCCATGTTCTGTTCTCATATGGAAATCTTTTCTTAGCTTTTCTACAAAATATCACAGAAATGTTAATACACTGGTTTTACGATGGAATTTTCCAACTTGTCAACCTCTAAAAAATATAATTTCAGAGTGTTTGTAAAGACAGCATGATTCACAAAGAATGGCTTTTAAAGTCCATGAAATTCTTTAAATAGCCTAAAGACCTCCTACTGTTCTTGTTATATTTGTGAACTCTAAGATACACTTCGTTCACTTCAACCAGCTTTTTGTTGTTGTTTCAGTCAGCAGACACACAGGGCATAAAAACTAATAGCAGCCTTTTCTCTCTAGTATATTTTACATGAAGAAATTGCTTTAAATTGTCTGCACGTAGCTTATTATCATCCAAGCTTTTTAACTAGTGGTGGAATTACATATAAAACCAGCAGGAATCATAAGCAGAAAAAAATACTTGTTCTGTATATTCGTGAAAATAAAAGCTTTTTCTGTTAGTCAAATTGCTTTAGAGGTATGTATATTACATTGTAGCTACTCTAATTTCTTTCTTCTACCTTTTTTTTTTTTAAGTGTAATCCTCTCTATGCAACACATTTGACTTTTAAATCTGTTTTTTGTCTGATTTTCTTCTTACCTTAATCTTACCCTAAATACATTACCATCTCTAGCCGGTGTAAATGGGCCAAGGAAATGGAGTTACATCTATGGCACCTGGGAATCTTCCCAGGTATTGTTTAATGTTGTTGTATAACTGTGAAAAAGAAAGAATTTTTGTCTTTTCTCCTTTTTTTATAAGTAGCTTCCCTTTCTGCAACATGTACTTAGCATGTGTTTTAATATCCTGCACACTATTCTCAATATATTTCATATTCTTCAGATTCTACTTTTTTAAAGTCCAATATTTCTGTACTCTTATCTTCATAAATATTCTCTTGCGTGCCTACAATTTGATGCTGTTGCTCTACAATCACAAGAATCAAATCTTCACCAACTTTTATCTCATTTATCACATATATCTTATTTTCTTGGGGATACCTCCGAAGAAATGTCTGGCCTTCTTGATTGCTCAGCAGATTTAAAAGGAAATAGCTCTATTTTACCTCCAGAAATAACTTCCCATAGTAATTTCACTATTTTTATTCTAGTCTGTGCCAGGGTAATTGAAGTCTTAATGATTAATGATGTGCCTCTTTAAAAGAATCTGTTATGCATGCAAACATTTTCTGACCTGTCTCTTTTTGCACTGGTTTGAGTGTTCGCATCCATTTCTTTATAACACAGTTTGTACCTTCTCTTTCATACACTTCCATCCAGACCACTCCTCTCCCAATAAGCCATTCTGCATGCAGAATATAACTTCTCTGATCTTAAAGATACCTTGTCCTTTCCTACATACACCCTCCTGTTACTATGGTGTTTTCATAACTTCTTATTTTGAGCCCTGAGCCAGCTCTCAGTTAATCTACAGTAATTAAGTTATTTTTGTCTAAACACATATGGTTGCAGCTCTGCAGTCTTTTTTCTTTATATAACCCCAAAGAATTAATGTAAAACAAAGCCTTTCTTGACTCCATTTTCTAAAGGAAGTCTTCTTATCACTTTTACTTCATTATTTCCAACAGCCTGCACTCTGTTACCTTCATTGTGACTTTGTAGAATAGTTTGTACTCCTTTTATTTTAACTGTGAGTTGTGAAGCCGTTAGCCTGAGGATGTGCATGTACAGGTTGGGATCACTGGAGCTGCAAGGGGCTCACCAGCTTGAACTTCTTGCAGAGTGAGGGACTGCCAGATCATTCATACGACCCGTGACTAGTGAGGATGCATTCAGTATCTAGTAGAGAATTCAAAAAAATACAGTCTGTACAGAAAAACAAAACCAAAACCCACTCTTGTGGGAAAGGTGGATGTTAAATATTCTTCTTATAGAATGATCATCTAGATCCAAGAGCAGCTTACCATGAATAGTAATTAGAAGCCTTAAAACAAAGTATATTTTTAATAAAATGCTTGGGAATTATTTATTGTTCTTGTTTTCCTCTCTATCTGGTATTTTTTATGCCTTTGTTCCTTTAACCTTATCCTGTTTCATCTAAAAGGAAAAAAAAGGTACACAATGCTTTTTGGTTTATCTCATTGTTTCATCAATCACAGCTTTTTTACAGTACTTACAAAAAGTCAGGAATAAAAGTGACGTGTCTTATGCTGAAGAGGAAAATGGTATGACATCATGCAGACATTACGGGCATGGGAAGATGACAAAGAGGATAATAGGTGGAGGCAGAGGGATCAAGTTCAAAATTCATGTGTAGCCCACTGGGGCTCTTATTTTTAACTGACTAAGGTCTTTGAGTAATCAGTTACTAAAAAAAAAAAAAGTATCTCATTATTTCATCACTAAGACCTGCCTTTAATTTGCAATTAACCTATGAGTGCCATTTTCCTTTCTTTAGTAACAGTAGAAGGTACTAGCAAAAACATCGGTGAAGCCTTTAGGATTTCCCCCACTCTGGATAACTCTTTACCACTACAAACTTCCTCTGCCTCGTATTTTGTATAAATTTGTATGCTCTTTCTGTGAGGGCTTCTATCCTCAGCCTTTAGGTAAATAAATAAATAAATCACCATCCTATTGCCCATGCCCTTTCAGCAGAACGTACTGCCTATTAAGATGAACCATTCCTGTATCGCTGAATGGCCATATTCACCAGTCCATGAATTTGTAATTTAGCGTGTTTACTGCAGTCCTGAGATGTGTACCGCTTAAAATGTTCACCAGGGACTTTGTCATTTAGCTGTGTCATATTATTATACCGTGTAATGAAACATAACCACATAATGCATGTAAATAACAAAGTGTCAGCTCCCTGCCAAAATATAAAGGGAATACAAAATGTAACTTCTATCACAATCCCAGATAAAACAGCATCTTCTGGAGAAATGAAAATGTTGGCTTGGTGAAATTCTTCCTCTTCTTTTTAGTTGAATATAAATCAAAGAAGTAGGCTTTCATTTTGTAATACTTACCAACTTTGTTCCCTAGTAGGTTTCTAATTCGTGATTTTCTATTTCGTGATTTGGAGGGAAGACTCTCCACTAGTCAGTGAAGACTGGGTTAGGGATCAGTTACAAAAACTGAATACACACAAGTCCATGGGCCCTGATGAGATGCACCCAAGACTGTTGGGAGAACTGGCTGATGTTGTTGCTCTACCACTGTCCATCATTTTTGCAAGATCATGGCAAACACGAGAGGTGCCTGAGGACTGGAGGAAAGCCAATGTTACTCCAGTCTTCAAAAAGGGCAAGAAGGAAGATCCAGCAAACTACAGACCAGCCAGCCTCACCTCCATCCCTGGAAAAATGATGGAGCGGCTCATTCTGGAGCTCATCTCTAAGCACATGGAAGACAAGAAGATTTTCAGTAGTCAGCATGGATTTACCAAGGGGAAATCACACTTGACTAATCTGATAGCATTCTATGATACCGTGACTGAATGGGTAGATGCAGGGAGACCAGTGGATGTAATCTACCTTGACCTTAGCAAGGCGTTTGACACAGTTTCCCATAACATCCTCGTGAGCAAGCTCAGGAAGTGTGAGGTAGAAGAACAGACAGTGAGATGGATTAAGAACTGGCTACACGATAGAGCCCAAAGAGCGGTAATCAATGGTGCCAAGTCTGGCTGGAGACCTGTAACTAGCGGAGTCCCCCAAGGATCAGTGCTGGGTCCAGTCCTGTTCAACATCTTCATCAATGACCTCGATGAAGGGACAGAGTGTCTTCTCAGCAAGTTTGCTGATGGTACAAAATCGGGAGGTTTGGCTGATACATCTTAAGGCTGTGCGGCCATTCAGCAGGATTTGGACAGATTGGAGAGCTGGGCAAAGAGGAACCTCATGAGGTTCAACAAGAATAAGTGCAGAGTCCTGCACCTGGGAAGGAGTAACAAAATGCACCAATACAGGTTAGTAGGCGATCTGCTGGAGAGCAGCTCCACGGAGAAGGACCTTGGAGTCCTGGTGGACAACAAGTTATCCATGGGACAGCGATGTGCCCTTGTGGCCAAGAAAGCCAATGGTATCCTGGGGTGCATTAAGAAGAGTGTGTCCAGCAGATCGAGGGAGGTCCTCCTCCCCCTCTACTCTGCCCTAGTGAGACCTCACATGGAGTACCGCATTCAGTTCTGGGCTCCCCAGTTCAAGAGGGGCAGAGATCTACTGGAGAGAGTCCAATGGAGGGCTACAAGGATGATTAAGGGACTGGAACACCTGCCTGATGAGGAAAGGTTGAGAGACCTTGGGCTTTTTAGTCTGGAGAAGAGAAGATTGAGAGGGGATCTAATTAATGTGTATCAATAGATGAGGGCTGGGTGTCATGAAGAAAGGGACAACCTCTTCTCATTTGTGCTCTGCGATAGGACAAGGGGCAATGGATGAGCCCCTTCCTAGAGCACAGGAAGTTCCACCTCAACATGAGGAGGAACTTCTTTCCTGTGAGGGTTCCAGAGCACTGGAAGGGGCTCCCCAGAGAGGTTGTGGAGTCTCCTTCTCTGGAGACTTTCAAGACCCATCTGAATGTGTTCCTGTGTAACCTGCCCTAGATTCTATGGTCCTGCTCTGGCAGGAGGGTTGGACTTGATCTCCAGAGGTCCCTTCCAAGCCCTAATATTCTATGATTCTATTATTTCATTTTTTAGTATGGCCCTTACATATCTGTATAGGCTGTAAAATACACACTTCTATATACATCCATCTTCTTCCTGGGTCATTTTCTGCCATTGTCCTCTTTCTGTCTTCCTTTGCTGCAATCTTGACAACAAATATTTGCAATTTTCTTTCTTTCCCACTGGTTTGCCCTTAGCACTTAGAATGAGCTAGGCTAAAGAAGAAAATCTGCCCCCAGATGTATGCGTGCACACAGCTGCAATTTGTTTCCAGTCTCTCTGAAGCTCAAGAAATCTTTCACATTCATTTATCCGCACTTGTTTAGCTGTATTCCTTCCTCTCTCTCCCAGATTCTCTCATATTGCACATGGAAGCTCTCTCCAGTGTTTGTAAGTGAACAGAAACCAAACTGTTTTAAAGCACTATTTCATACATATACACACACACAAAGAAATTACAATAATTAAGAGGAAAAATAAAAGTCTATTACATAATCTGTTGGATAAACATATTTAAAAGCCAACATAGCAAACCAGAGTGCATTGCAAATATGCTGAAAGGAAGTAGAGCGAAAAGCAAACACTTGAAATTATATTAGACACATTGAAAAGAAGAATATACACACTTTTTGAGATAGGGTGGAAAGTGAAACACTCTAACAAGTAGCTGTTCCAGAAGAAATAAAATGAGGAACCAGAATTCTGATTAAAACTTGAAATGAGAAGGAAAAGATGGGCTCATTTCCTACTAGCAAGATATCCAAAGGGAAAATAGAAAGGAACAGCACTGTCCTTTTGAGTGAAAACAATTATTTTTTAAAAAAATCTATTTTGTCTTTAATATTTCAAGCACAGGAGAATGAATACTATGTGATGCATTCTAACATTGGCTCAAATTTCAAAAAACCTTTTCTTCCATGTTGTTTATTCCTTTCGTGGTTGCCAAGAAATTCTGCATGGCTTCTGCTTAAGCTGAAAATCGTGTTTTAAGTTGTACCTTCGAATACTTGCAACACAGTTGTCACAAACTGTATATACTATTTTCCATGTCAGGAGATCTTCTTTCCACACTGCGTAGTGTGGAATCCTAGAAGGGGGCTACTAGAAAAGCAGAGCCTTGACTTTCCCTTTCAGGAGTAGATCATGTAGGTGGTAAAAAAAATAAGTCTGAAGCCTAAAACCAGCCATTAAAATCCTGCATTATCTTGCCGGTTTTAGAAATCATGTCTAATAAATTCCTTGTCGTCCAGCCAGATGCTAACACTTTGAAATATACCTTCTGTTCTTTGGCCTCTCCAGTCATAAGTCTTTTCACAAGGGAAACTAAAACTTTTCTCAGACTGTGTATATGAAAAACTGCAACTAACAATACAGGTCCAACTTCAAACCTCGATTTTAAAATATTAATCATCTTTCCTCACAATAGAATCATTGTAGAAAGGAGGGGAAAAAAAAAAGGAGGGGGGGGGAAATCTACTTCTGAGCAAAAAAAAAAAAAAATCAAGCAGGTAAATTCAATACATTTTCCACAGGCAATTGTTGATCTAAAGAAACTAAATTCATTAGTCAAAAAATTTGTTGTCAATAATCTTCTCAGCTCTCACCATAATGACAGTATGGCTTTTATGAGTTGAATAAATTGTCTAATATGATGGAGTGTCTCAAGAGCATTCTGAACAACTGATTAATCCTAGTCTAGATGCTTTTATATCTGCCCATTTTCTTCTCCTCTGCCTTGATGTTTTATCTGCTTGTAGTCAAACAAATTAAATCAGCCCAATAATATCATCTGTCTAATAATCTCATCAATAAATTAAATCTTTCTCTTCATAGATCATTTGGAGGAATGGGAGAAATAACTGCATTTTGTTTAATGTAAATTAAACAATTTTTAATTTTTTGTCCAAAACATACTTCTAATCCCTAGAAGCATTTAACAAGTAGCCTGAGTAAATTAGGGACTTAATCATCTAACTGTTATTTAGGCTGATAGCAAATGGTACATCTCCCAGCACTGTATTTCAGAGCATAGGAAATACCAATTAATAATAAGCCTGATATTGTGACAGACAGTTAACCAGTCACTGTTCAATCTGCTGAAATCATGTACTTCAAATGGAGATAAGAACATAGAACTAACCATGGGTTCTGTTGTGTTTTCATAGACTTTTATATATTTATCACCTATTTTTGAGGACTTAGCTGGTCAAAATTTTCACTGCAAGCAATCTTAAAGTTGAACTTGGTCTTTTACTGGAATTGCCTGTGAACAGTTACAACTTCAGTATATCATTCAAATGTGGCCTCAGAAGCTTCCAGGCATGGACACTTCAGCAGATGGGTTGCTCTCAGTTTTAACTGACTGTTGGGGTCATGGACTCCTGTTATTCCAGCATGCAGCAGGTCACTGCACTATGCAGGTCTCTTCCCTGTTCTCTCTTCGTAAGTAGTAAAGCCCAAAGGAGAAAGAGGCTCCAACTCTGTCTGGGAAGAGGCTGAATGAACAGGCAGCTGCTGGGAGACAGCTGGCCAGAAGGACCACATGAACTGGCACCCTCCCTTCTTCCAAGTTGGGTGATAAAATACCACACTTCTTATCCTTGATGGCACTAGCATTCCACAAGATAGTAACCTGAATCTCATCTTTGTAGCAGCAAGCACAGGTTCCTCTCACTGCTGTCTTTCCTAAGTCCTCTGCTTGGGCTTAAAGACAAACCATTTTGCGCACTTACTTCAGCAGCTGGCTGTTGCAGTTCAGCAGACCGAAGAAATAAAAACCTCAAACACAGCACTATAACTGCTATGCCAGCCAGCAGATGCTTATTGTCCTTGGGTGACTTTTAAAACTTTAACAGTGGATTCACAAAGGAGATATCCCTTGAGGATTCCAGGTGGAGCCGTTTCTATTGGGGACTCATCTATGATATGGCATTGCCTTTGTTTTCAGGTAATCACACTGTATGAACTAATAGATCCCCATCGTTTTGGGGCTGTGAAGGTGCAGGAGTGGGGATCTCCACAAGTAAACAGGCTTTCTTTCAGAAAGGGTCTAAATGAGGGAGAAATAATCAGATAACACTAATAACAGACTGGAGTCTAAAGCTGATGCTGTTTGGCAGGATAAAAGGAGTGAGGTTCAGAGGGTGGAACTGGAGGAAGAAGCACCCCTGTGGACTCCCAGTCCCACTGGGAGACCCTCTGGAGCACCTAAGGAATAGGGAGGCTTAGGCCAGACAGCAACAGAGCCCGAAGAGACTTGCTGGCAAGTCCATTGCAGTGTCAGAGCAACACATCTGCAGGCAGGCAAGAGTCCCACAGTGGTCAGGATAGAAAACTGGCAGGCACTTACCCAATTTTCAATCAAAAGACTATGCTAGCATCTTCCTGAGCAAATTATTTCACTTAATTTATTGTTCTTTGAGAACTACTGCAGTTTGACAGTAGTCTCAATGCTACCTATGACCATTCTTTGACAAGCAGAAAGAAAAACACTGAAGCACTTAGTCCATGCCTTTGTCTGCAGCAATTTTGAATGTTTTGAGGAGTTTTTTTTCCTCTTACATTTGGTTACCCACAGTTTATTTCATCTATTATGGAGCAAAGGCAATTTCAGTTGCTTCACAATTACAGTTTCAAATTACTTCCTTTTATATACCCAATATTCACTTTTTTCCATTCCCTTGAAGAGCATTTCTTCCATCAAACAAGTCTGAACTCTGATTAGAGGAAAATTCTTGTCCATATAAGTGGAAAAATAAATTCAAGCAATTTGAAAATAGTGTCTAATTGAGATTAAAATCCTGTTTAATTGATCATTGCAGCCACTCAATGAATATTCACTGAAAGTGAATATAAAAATAGGTCATGGACTTATCTGAATTGATTTGTATACATGTATATTCATATTGCCATTAAAAATATTTACAGCGTAGATCCACATTTCTGCATTTATGGGTCTGGAGCAGAAGTGGTTTATTTACACCACAAAAAACCATGATTCCCTTGCATGGAACATATTTCATCAATGACTGAAATCTTCAGAGTTGTGGCAAATGAAGCTTCAAAATCATGTTGTTAAAAATATATATCTTAAATTACAGTGCTGACAAAGCACTGTAATCTAAAGCAAGGTCTGATAGCCTGCCACTTCACTTCAAACTTTCATTGTAATGAGTTTTGAAATGTAATCAATAGCATTGAATTCAGGATTATTTTCATAGGTGTAAGGGCCAGTTAAATAAAAGTTGGAGGAAAAATTCCTTCGTTATTTTCAACCTGTTCATATTTCAAGCTTCCACGTGATAACATATTCCTAACACACTTCAACATTTGCTAGTTGAAAGTGATGGGCCAGAAAAAAAACAGTAGTTAACGTATTTTCTACACAAAACCTGGTATTAAAAGTCCTCTCTGTCTGATATTTGCAACAAAGGTCTGAATAAGCATTTCCAGTCCTCAAAGAAATATAGGCTGAATTAGGTTCATGATAAAGAACGAGTAAAAGCATAGTTTTGCTTTATCTAAGCCAGGTCTAACTGTTCTGATGCCTGTACTCTATTTTTCTACTCAGGCATAGACTGTCACAGCCTTTTTTAATCTTTCCTGCTGGGCATAGCAGCCTTTATGCAACCTGAAGGAAGAAAATACTCTGCAGGGAGGAAGAGCTTCACAGATGCACTGGAAGGTCCACCCTCATGCTCAGGGCTAAAATGCCAGCTACTGATTTGCTGCCTCTGAAACATTTTCCCATCCATTTCTGATTCAAAAATTCCAGGCTACAATGCCTAAAACACATCTAAACAGCACTGCAAATGCAGCTTTAGGAACAATGTGAAAAGGAACTTCTACGAATCCAGGTTAAAAACCTGGGTAGAGGGATGAGCTCTGATCTCAGCTTTGTTTGATCCAGCTCAGGGTTGCCTGCCTGAGGGCAAGGCAGTGGGAAACGCAGCTGCGTGACAGCTACTTGCTGCACTGGTGCTGGGACAGTGCTGCCATCTGCATCCGTTGCAGGGCATATTATAAGTTAATAGCTATTATTAAACTATAAAACTATTTAATACTTCCTTCTTCCTCACTCTCTCTCTCTAAGCAAACATATATTGGCTGATAAGGCAAAATTCTGCGCATTGCTCCAGTTTCTAGTCATTCAGAAAGGGACCTCAGAGTGGTAGAAACATTAGTTTGTAACTTATTTCTTTTTCTGTGGCTCTGGATTAAAAAAACCCCAACAATCTACACTTCTAATCACCCTAAACACTCCTTCTGTAAGGAAAATATGATAAGGGAAACCAAGTCACCTGAAAATCTCTGCCTAGAGAAGTCCTCCGCTGGCAGTGAGTGCCTGTATCAACTGTTGTGGTTGTTTACATAAAAAAAAATAAATTGCATTGGAAACACAGTTGTGAAAACAGTTCTGTTCTCTGTCATGTATTTTGGCTTGTCTGGGACTTGTTTTGTTTATAAATCAGTAGATCCTTACTACATATCCCCACCTGTAGTTCTAATCAGTGGTTACAAATACTGCAATTAGCTGCTGTGGAAATGATTATGTTGTCACAAACAGAGGATTAGAACTTCGTATGAGGAAAAAATTATCAAGAGCAGATGAATGCTTGAGGAAAAAAAAAAAGATCTGGGTCTCATGCTAAGATTCTTAATAACAAAATAGAAAACCAATAGTAGCAAAGAAGGAAACCAGAAAAGTATTACTGCTTGCCTTTAATGCAATTTTCCCCCAAAGATTATTAAAATCCATTGATTGTGAAATGTCTGTTCTCAGGCAAAGATTTAAACTGATTAAAATGCACAGTGTATTGGGGATTAAACCTTTATCCCATGACAAAGTTCCTCTCAATGGAAACATAAATGACTGGATTCTGAAATTCTAAGAAAAGGTTTTACTTTGAAAAGAAAAAAAACGTTTACTTTTATCAGCACCAATGCCAGAAATTCAGGACCATTCCTGCTCTGACTTACAGCTCTTGGCCAGAAAAATGATGTAAAAACTACTCTTCTCTAAAAGCAATGGTTTCCACATTTTTCTAGATTCAAATCTTGCTTTTGTAGGGCTAACAGCCCTATGTATTGCAGAGGATGCGCAAATGGGTATGTCCTGTAATGCTCTCAGGGAGTAGCTACAGCCCATCTCTGGCATTACGACCCCTCACTACCAGTTCTGAAAAGAATAACCCATTTGCCTGTCAAAGCTAAATTTGAATGACTCCTAAAAACTGTTCTGATATAATTTAGAGTTAGAAATCATTCTGATTATACAAAAATATATTTTCTGAAAGCATTAATTTTCAAGACAACCTGTTCTTTCACTTGGGTCAGTGAAATTCTGTTAAAACATTAGTAGAATTGCATAAGACTCTTGTTTATTGCCTGCCATAGAGGCAAGGGTGATTGTTATCTCTTGCAGACACTTAACAGCAAGATGGCTGGTTCCATAAAGCATCCTGAGAATTGAAGATGATATTGTGTGGCACACCTTGATAATAGTATTCATTATTTTCTTTAAGGTCCCACACATAGCATTGACTCTGACCCTCAGTGTGCACACATTATCTCAGATGAGAGGGCATTTTAATCAGATCAAGACGGACAATAAGTATTTCTAGTCTCTTGATCTACTAAAATTTTGTCAAATGCTGTATAGAAGAACCATGCTTGTCAGGACAGTATGTTCAGACTTTTTTCAGTAGGGGAAATAAATTGCATACCGTCACTTTCATCCTATACTGATCAACTTTAAGTTACAGGGATTATAATACTTTTAAACCTGAATATAGATATTTTCTTGAAAAGGCCAAAGTCTCCCTATGGATTTGAGTATAGTGGCATTTAATATTTCTTAATAAATAGGCAATAGTTCTGGCTATGTTGTATTAGTGTAAAGCAGTACACACATTGGAGGGATTCTCAGCTACATTTTGTTATTACTTTTATTGTGCTTTAGCCCTCTTCTAGTAAGTCTCTCAGAGTAGTTAGATTCTCAGCACCAGCTGCCTCATAACTTCAAGCCCCTGGGTGATCATGTTTTTAACATGCAACATACTCATTTTTCCTGATGCTGTTCAAATTTTGTCTTCCAGCATGTTATTTGCACATGCATCTAGTTTACACATATATTTAATAGAAATAGGCACATACAATAAGCACCAAGATTTATTTGTTTAATCATACCTGTGCTTTTCTCCTGCTAGTTCTGATGGGATTAGTGTAGGAGCACTGTTCTACTGCCTCCTAAAGTTCAGCTTAAAATGAATTAATGCCTCCTTGCAATCTTTTTATCTTTTGCTGAAACGTTGCCCATTCTGTCTATTAAAACTTATCTGAACTCAAACCACTAGGTCTTTGGGTACATTGCACGTACTCTGCCATTCCTCACATATTCTTTTCATAAAACCTTAGCACCTCCTCCCACTGTTCCAGATTGCAAAACTGGGTTTTCAGCCTCAGTTCCATACTTAAGGCTTGTATTTTCCCATATTGTTTTTTTAAAAAAAGTCTCTTCATCGATTTAATGTTCCTATAGAATGCAGGGATCTTCAAATATTTCTAGTAGTTTTGCAGTCAGTCTATTCTACTGAGTTAAGTGGAAGCTATTAAACACATCAAGAGCTTCAGAGCTCGCTATTGTTAGAAAGAAGACTACCTTCTGAATCTCTGCCTTTTGCTGACATCCATTGCTAGCAAAGGCAGAGTGAAGTGCTGTTTAAAACTCTTCTATTTCCAGGGAGTATTAAACTCTCATGCAGCTTTTAACTGCCCATTTTTCGGCTGCAGCCTTTTTCTTTGTTGCTCCTTTTCCTCTGGTAGCCTGCGATAGCTATTGATCATTCAATGCCTCAGCACTGTTTTGCACCATAGCTGCTTCTCACTGCCTGTGTTGTTCTTACTGTCTTCCCTCTACAACTATGTGAGAGCAAGTTGTAGCAAGGTAGGGGTCAGTCTCTTCTCCCAAGTAACAAACGATAGTACAAGAGGAAACGGCCTCAAGTTGCACCAGTGGAGGTTTAGGTTGGATATCAGGAAAAGGTCCCTCACTGAAAGGGTTGTCAAGCCCTGGAACAGGCTGCCCAGGGAAGTGGTGGAGTCCCCATCCCTAGAGAGATTTAAAAGCCATGTAAATGTGGTTGAGAGACTTGGTTTGGTGGTGGACTTGGCAGTGCTGTGTTAACAGTTGGACTCAATGATCCTAAAGGTCTTTTGCAATCTAGATGATGCTATGGTTCTATGTGTTCAAACCAGCCCAGCCAGGTCTTTTAGCCTTGTGTCCATCTCTTAGAAGAAAAGTGCCTGATGAGAGTACAAGAATAGATTTAGCATATACTTTCCCCCTAGCCTCAAACTTTTTTGCAGCTCAAGTAATGCCTGAGCCAGACATGGCTTCTATATATTTAGAAATCCCCTAAGGATTTATTTTCCATTATCTTCATCAGCTTTCTCTGGGATCCCTGTAAACTTAAACAATTGAAACATCTTCTGGCAAGCAGTACCACAACACATTGCAGACCACTCAACTTACCTATATGCTGGCTTCTTTTGAATCCTTCCTCCCCTGTGTTGTGCCAGTTCAGCCATCATCATTTTACGCTGCCATCAGTTGCCTGATCACACAGGACAACACCGAACTCACCAAATCCCCTCAGAAGTCTTCTTTCAGACAGTCCTGCCATAGGTTCCTGTGGGTCGAGCTCCTCTGCTGCCCACTGTGGTGCCAGCATCGCCTGC
Organism: Eurystomus gularis; assembly: GCA_013400335.1. NCBI lineage: Eukaryota > Metazoa > Chordata > Aves > Coraciiformes > Coraciidae > Eurystomus > Eurystomus gularis. The sequence continues at coordinate 199,853 of VZZY01022222.1, read as the reverse complement.
TGGACACAACAGACAGAGATGGCTCCCTCAGGGGCCCCTCACATGGAAGGACACCACTGAGAGAGCTCAGCAAGATGCAACCAGCCCCAACAGAAAACACCCACAAACTGGTCAGCTCCTAGTTGATATAGCCCCGGCCCCGCTCACCACCCCAGCCACGACCACCTGGGTGAGGGCGGAGCCACAGACACACAGGTGGGCCAGGTTCTGCCTCTGGAACATGAAGCCAGTGGGGGGAACAAAACATTCTGTTGTGATTTATCCATAGGTCAACTTTAATTTGGGGCCCATGCCTCAGGCCCCTGCACTTCACCCTGATCTCCTGCAAGGGAAAACGCAACAAGTTCTACTCCCATCCACCCTAAATCTGCTTATACACATACCTGCTCATCTCTTTTTCAAATAGAAGGGTCCTCTTTTATTTAGACGTTTCTCACATGGATGTTGGTCTTTGATAATTCTTGTTGCCTTCTTTCAGACTATTTTCAGCTATATACTTTCTGAGATGGAGAGGACCAGAATTGTGCATTTACTACCACATGACTAATAGCTGTCCTGGTAGGTCATTCCTCAAATTTCTGCCATTTCCTCTCAAAAACAAGGCTGCCAAGACTCTATCAGAGCTGGACAGCTCATATAAGCATGCCACAAAAATAGGCACCCAGTGTCAGATTTAGCAGCACAATTCTGCTCAATTAAATCTGTAGAAGTAACCTTAGGAAAAAGTAAGTTAATCAAAGCAAAGAGATTTTAAATTTGGGGTGTTAACAGCGTTGTCCTCCACCTTGCAAGTGAAGTATTCTTCAACTTTTGGTGAGCTCTGACGTGCAGCGTTGTAGTCAGCAGAGAAGCCTTCAAGCCCAGAGAGAAAAAGATGAAGCCCTGAGATAGCGCAAAAGCAGCAGCAGAAGAGGAGACCTTACAACCTCCTTCGGTAATATATACCCGCCCTGAGTTCAGGTTTGAATAGGACTCCTCATATTGTATTAATGTGCTGATGTCATCAAAAAATACAGTGACTTTGCAGTGCCAGAACCAATCTTCTGTGGATTAACCCTCCTTTCCCTCTGCCTCTGTATTTCTTTGTGTTCTCACTTGTTTTCTTCTTGTAACTCAAGGATGTTTTGCTGCTTCTTCAAAAACTATTAATGCCTGCAAGACTTAATTACTTTTGGTTTTGCGAGGACCCTTTCCTGAGCAGTGAGACTGATGGCACTAGAGTCCATGGTAGACTTAATAATCTCTCTGCTATACTATTTACAGTAATATATATTTGTATGCTATATTAATCTATTTGTAGAAAGCCCTTTCAAAAAAAGATTCTTGTTTACTCCTGTTTGAATAAAACTATAACACTGTCAGCCATGTAAAGATAAATAGTCAATATGTAATGTTCAGCAGGAGCACTAAGCTGAAGCTACAGCTATAAAATGACATGGGAAGCCACCTGAAGTTACTGTCAATCAGAGATTTGGGAAATAGAAAATTACTGTTATTATTGGCCCTTGTGTTTGAAAATATATATTTTTTTTAGCAAGATGGCATGGTCTCCTTTTATTGATGGTTGATGGCTATTTGATGTTAAAATGGAGTTAAATTTCTAGGTAATGGCCTCAAGTTGCACCAGGGGAGGTTTAGACTGGATATTAGGAAGAAGATCTTTACTGAAAGAGTGGTTAGACATTGGAACAGGCTGCCCAGGAAAGTGGCAGTGGTGGGTCAAGGAGATGTTGGGATGAAGGTTGGACTTGATAATCCTAGAGGTCATTTACAACCTAAATGATTCTATGTTTCTATGTTTTCATTTAGCATTTTTCTCAAAAACAGAACAAAAAAAAACCCTTCCAGGCAACCCTACCACTTCCCTATTTAGAAATAATTCACAAATGAGTTTCATGCTTGTGAAATTATGAGATTGCAAGCATGGCACCAGAAGCAATTCCTTTGTAAACCCCTTGCACTTCTTTTAGGCTCCACTGATGTATCATCTTCCTCATCTGCAGGTTACTGTAGGATTCCCTTTGACAAAGACTATTAACTCTGATAGATACTTTGAAATTTGCTGTCTCCTTAAGCTCTTTTCTGCCATGGCCTGACCTTGTGCATCTGAAACTGCCCCTAGAAGTGCATTCTATAGCATCTTTCACAGAGATTTCAATATACTTTATAAATACTAAATTAGAAGCCAATTCCAAACACATGAAGAGTATTTATGAGCAATCTTTTCTCCAAATTGTGCTGCATAAATCAGAAAACCAAATATGATCTAGCAGACCACACGAGAGAAGAGCTTCAAACAGGAACTCAAGCATTCTGCCCCTGAATATAGCTGCAGGAAGAATGTAAATCAACAGTACAGCAAAACTGGTGTTTTCCCTGCTGTGGGATCCTTACGAGACCTTGGGTGATTAAGCGTCTTGACTTGGAGCCTTTATTCCAGAAGTCAGTGCTCGTTAGAGATACATCAGGTGACAGGCTCAGTGCTGAACAAAGACAGTGGTAACTGCACCGCAGACAACACAGTTGCTAGCAGTATTTTGGGTTTCCTTAGAGTTTGCCAGTCAAGCACTCAACCTGCCTACCAGAGCATGTAAAATCTAGAGAGATCAGAGCACGAGATGGTATCGCTGGAGGCTATAAAGAGAGGGCTGTATTTTTGTCATGTCTTTGAAAGTTTTATCAAAATACAGGTTTGTCACAAACATTGTCCTGCAGTTTGTGGCTATCGAATATGAAAACTGAGAATGTAGCTGGGATTGCAGCTTTCTATCATCAAATTCTTGATTTCTTTTTTAATAAAAAAAACAGCACACAACGCGTTTCAACACCTGGGCATATTATCCTTGCTATTTCTCTACCATTTTGGGAATCCCTCATAACTTTGGATTGGAATTTAAGGCGAAAAATGCATTATATATAGACATAGAAGATGTACATAGAAGGCTACTAACAGCCCACTGGCAGAACCACAGTTCAGCAGTGTAGGTGATGCACTTTCTAGTACCAGGGCCCGTGCAGGATCTTTCTTTTCTGCTGCTAATTAATGTCATTAATATCCTCCCTCCTTGATGCAACTGTGGTAGCAGGCTATGCGACAGACATCTCTTCCCCACCTGACCTTTCTCCTTTTCTTATGGATCTATCATTTAAAGGAAGAAAAACAAATTGTCGTGTAAAGAGCTTAATGGGTCAAACTTCCTCAAGATCAGTGCAAGGAAAGAAAGAAAGAACTGCCTTCAAAAAAATGTAGGAAGATTCACTGTGCTCATTTGACACATTGTGCCTTCCAGCTGAACAGCATCCCACGGGAGATGAGGAAACTAAACACTGCAAGAAACTGGCCTCCCAGTCTGATCTTTTCTGGGCATTTTCTGACTTGTTCCACAGTATCTTTTGATGGGTTATTAAAATAATTTGAAGAAACACTGTACTGACTTGGATAAAAAATTAGTAGAATTAAGGGGGCCAAAACTCCATTTTTTCTGTCTAAGACATGCTACTTTTGTACAGTCTTACTTCATTTGGAAGAAGTAACAGACAGCTATCAAAATGCCTGTTTTATTAAAAGTCAGATTATCCAAGGAATAACAGCCTGAGAGTATTATGGTATATTAAGACAGCATATGAAACAGCTCTCATTTACATGCAGATCTTCTTACACTTCCTACGTGTGACTGAGGATAAGGTTTGATACAGTTTGCCTCCTGCCATTCCTTGCTGAAATCATCACACACTCACTACCACTGCCTCTTAAGGCCAAGGAACAGTTTTGATATGTCACGATAAGCCTGCAAAAATTGAGGTACTTGCCCAAAAGATTTAGTTTCTTGAATGTTCCAACTGGCTGAGTAATTTTAGCAAAATGCATTTTCTCCTAAAGCTTCTTACATTACTCAACTAAGCCTAAGTGGGAAGTGGTATGAAGGCTTCATTGTTTTACTTTATTCATATCCACCTCTTTATACAAAGGGGTACTGAGGTGCTCAAATATAATAAAGTATAGAAGATGCAGAGTAATGATGTGTTGCAAGGGGATGCATGCAAAGAAGTGTAGTGATGCTTTATGCCAGAGAAATTGCTCAGTCTGACAGAAAAGAGCATTTACTATTTCGATGAAATATTAAGGAAACTATTGGGGAATCTTATTACCCACCTGTTAAAAAAGTGACAGTCTAGATTCATGAGACAGAACATAAACAAATGGAAAGGTCACTTGAGGTTATCTGTGTCATACCTTAACTGAGAGCTGTGGCTTTTTTCTTTTTTTTAAAATTTTATTTTTATATGAAGCAGATGAGACTTGCACATCAATATTTCCATGAGTGCATTCACACTTAGATCATACTTTTATAATTGTATATATTTTTTATGTAGGCCACCTCCACATTTCTCTTCCTCCTGAGATTAATAGTTAAACAGTAGGGACTATGTTTCTCCAAAGAAGTCAGGAGGACAGGTACAGTTGTTCACTGAAATTTAAATGTCTACTTGCATTACCAGATTGCTACATCTAGCGTTCTGGGATTTCTCAGCTTTACGAGCAGTAATTTATAGCAGCTCTGTATATAAACTCTTTCTTTCCTACATCCTAAAGTGTCCTTTTGCTGCTTCTTTTCTATTGTTCTTGCCCATGGTAGCATCAAAGTATTTGAAAGATGATGAAGTGGAATCTTTGATCTTTTTCTAGTACTTCTGCCTGGATACAGTGCATTATCTTGTGTGTCACTAGATAATACCTGGGTAAAAAAAAGACTCTGAAAATATAAAAATAATCATATACGAAAGGATTTCATTTTGCCTCATCACTTCTGAACAAACTTAAACAGCTGCTGACAGCTCAAGAAAACTTTGAAAAATGTTCTTTTTAGAAACTACTGTAATGTATCGTATTTCCTGTATATTTCACTTTTCTTGCTCTTTCTCTCGGAAGACATTTGCATGAGAATGGGATCTTTCTTTCCAGTAGTTCACTGATTTAGGCTGTCCATGCTGCACAGATTTGGTTCAGGCTCCTTGGACAAGACTTCTGGTAGAGCTTGTTGTCTTTTTAACACTGGTAAAGCTTCTGAATAGTCAAAGAGGTCAGGGAGGAGGAATTTTCTGTCTGATTCTCATTCCTGCAAGTTAGTGAAGTGCAGAGCCCATTGCAGCTCCCCAAAGTAGAATTATGCTTACGAACTAGACCTGGCTAGCTGGACTCTTCTCGGTTTGATGGAGGTAGGCTCCTCCTAAGTACTTGTGGGGCTCACTTCTGTAAAGCCTGCTCTCTGAGCCCCCCAGGCTAATGCAGCAAAGCATTTACTTTCCTACTTAATTCCCAGTATGCTGATTAGCTCTTGTAGATCTGGGCCAAACGCACTTCGTCTCATGCAAGACTGAGCACTGACTGTAATAATAAAACAAAGTGAACTTCCCACAGTCAAGTGTTGAAATCTCTGATATGTATGGAAAGTATTACCCTAATTTCATCTGTTTGTGCCTCTCTATACTCTCTGGTTGATAACCAAAAGGACTGAGAAACCTTAAGAAAGGCTGCTCCCTTGTGGTTTTTCTAGCTAGGCAAGAATGAGAACGTCTCGTAAAATCTTACAGTATGGGAGTTTTTAGTTCAAGTTGTTAAACCTAGAAAAAGTATTGATGGTGAATGCATTAGAGAAGTCAGTAGTACTCACCACGCTCCCAGGTGTTCAAATACTTGAGCAATTCTCCCAGGATTAGAACCTTGAACAAGTGATTAAGTCAATTATCTAAACTGTGCAGCATCTGCTCAAGCGAAATTGAACCTCTGAACCTTACTACATTTGTCACGTCCAGGGACAATCTTCGCTGTGATTCAGGGGATGATTGCTGGAAAGCAGCTCCCAAACCCTAGGCCCACAGTCCAGGCCACAGGAAGGGTGAACTCCCACAACCACTGTACTGCTGGCAGAGCAGGGCTCTTCTTCCAGGACTCCTCTCCCAAGACTCACCAGGGTTCCAAGCTCCAGCATCAAGTTTTGCGTGACTGGGCAGAGAGTTGGGCTGGGAAGCACAGCAAAAATGAGGTCCATGGAATCCATGGAAATACTTCCAAAAACTGAGAGTTGAAGCCCCCACTCTGAAGACAAGGAACAACAAAAATAGGGAAGCAGTCAAATACATCGAAATCACCAGAATTTTTGATTAATGCCATAGGCCCACATAAATTAATTTAGCAAGCTACGCTTTCCACATGCCAAATCAATGGCATTTATCCATTCAGATCTACAAACTAAGTTGTGTAGACTGCATGAATGTGTGTAAAAACTAATAAGCATACCTGAATTAAATAAACAGTTGGAAACTGCAGGCTCGGGGAATTTGTAATACCATATGGAGTCTTTCAGATGTAAATTACCAGCCGAAATTCAGCCTAGGTCAGTAGTAGCCCAAATTGTTGTGTTCTAATAATTGTTCAGTGGCCTATATGAAATTAGGTGATTGACATGTCTACAAATTACAAACACAATTGCTGCTAATAGAGCCTCTCAGGGAGACTGGAAATTGCATGGGCATGGAGAATGAACTGCCAATTCATCCTCAAGGTGAACTCTTCATGTCAGGAAGAGGCACCTGGGGGAGCTGTGCAGTGCTACTTTTCATGCTCAGACTGTTCTGATTAATTATTATCATTTATTATTTGTACGGTCCTCTATTGCAACATCACCTTTAGGCTGAAATCTTAGATCATCCACTTTACCAGGAATGACAAACACGCAGTTCCAGCATCAAATCATTTGCACTTAAAAGGCCATCTATAAACTGCTTTGGAAAGCTAACCAGATCCCTTAGTACGATGTAAGGTGGGAGATATGGGGAATTAGCTTAAGAACTGCCTGAGCTTTAAAACAAGGTCATATCAAGGAATTCATTTTCCACTGTGGCAGTTTGCTATTTTTCCAGAGCATGCAAGTAAAGTGTAAAATACTCTGTAATACATTTGTTACTTCTAGAGGTTACTTTCTAGCACGGCAAAAGACCATTTTGGGAAAAAAAATAAGATCAGACTTTTAATTTCCTATTAGTCCACTAGGAAGAAAAACAGCGAAAGAGGTTTTCAATGTATATGGTCACATGTATATGTTTAGAAACCTTTTGCATATCAATAGACAGATTAAAAAGCCCTATGGTTAATTTGGATTGCATCAGGAATTTCATTAATGTAGTCAATGCTTTTGGGTTTTCATGCAGAGTAAAAACACTGCACGAATTCTTTCTTTTTTTTTCTTTAGTTTTCTTCATGTTTAAAACAAGCTTCCGACACTGCTAAGGCATCACCTTCCATACCTCTGTTTTATAAATTCTTGTGGGGAAAAAAAAAGGGGCATCTCTTATTGGTGTTGCGCTTATATTATCATGTCCCTTACAAATATGATAAAATATTTGCAAAGATAATTTCATCTAGTGGGTGATGCAGGGCCAGAAACAGCTGTCATGGGACAGATGTTACCTCCCTCACTGCACAACAGTGTGCTCATTACTTCACACCATCCCACAGCTCTAGCTCCCTTAGCTCTTTTGTCAGATCCGCCCCAGGGAACATAGTCATTAGTGATATGAAACAAAGCAAGAAAAGAAAAAGGGAGGTTGGGATTTATTAGTTCCTCAGAACTATCACCATGGTGAGATGCTGTTGAAACACAACTTAACCTCAGTCCTGACAAAGCACTGGGTATTTCTTCAACATGATACCTAACATCACCTTAAAAATACCCACATCTGAAAGAGAGGGAAACAGATGGATAGAAGATGAGTGCCTGCAGCAGAGATGGCAGCATATGAAAGCCACCCTTCCCAAGAACTGTTGGCATTAACTAAAAGGGAGTCAAGAACTCGAGATTTGCCTTTCAGTGGGAAGACTTTTTGCTTCAGCAACAGTGAAATATTGCTGGTCAAAGGAATCATGATGCCTGTCGAATCATCCGTGCCACATTCTGCTTCCCACTAAAACGTAGAGCCCACAGCAATTCCTCTCCATCTATGCCAGGCAGGGTTTGTTACAAACACCTAAAAGCTTGAAAATCCTTCAAATGCATGTGGATTCTTTATTGAACACTGCCTTATTTAATACCATAATGATTTGCTCCAAATATTCCTTCCTTTTTTGTTCATGTATTTTTCTGACGACTCAGCTTTCATTCTTCCATATAGCTTGGAAAAAAGACTCAGAAATGCTGCAGTCTGGCTTTGCTGTCCTGTTATTTTATTGTCTCAATTTCTGCTGGCCCCACTGCCTTTTCTCTTCTGACAAATTGACTAGCCTTCTATGCAGAATTATATAAATTAGAATTTCATTTGTCAGTGCCCCCTATAGGCTAATATATTACATTTGTGTGGAATATAATCACAGTTTAGCTTAAAAAACCTCGTACACTATGCTGAAATGATCATTTATGATTCTGCAACAGAATTGCTAGGAAGAAAATCGTAATTAGTGACAAAAAGATATGTTCCTCTGGAGGTATGCTAATCATCCCAAATTTCTGCTGAAAGTAGCACAAGACAAAATGTTAAGTGTTGGCTTTCACACTAAAAAATGTCATCTTATGTTTAACAAAAACAAAGCCAGAAAGTGTGCAATACTTTGGCTAAAATACAGGGGACTGGGAAGGGAGAGGCACCAAGGCTGAGACTGTAAAAGTTAAATGTGTTTCATTCTTACCACTTCCATAATGGTAAGTGTTCACAGACAATGTTTTTTTCAATACATACAATTTGTCTTGTGACATATAAACACTCCTTATCACATTATTCCAAATACCCCTTGCACATCTCGTAATAGAAAACAAATCATGAAATATATCTATTGTGCAGATTCGGCTGGGAGATACATGGCCTCATTCAGAGAGGTGCATAAGTGTGTGTGTCAAGGGCCTCTAGCTTAAGGTTAGGCATGGTGGTCAACCAAGGCTTGGTCGCAGTTGGGCATATGGTGGTCAACCAAGTCTTGACTTTCACCTAAGCCTCAACTTTCTGTGTAGTACTTTTAATGTGTTCTCACTCTGTATCAGAGATTTCCCCAAGAAGTAGACATGTTTAAGAGAAAAATAGGCAACACAGAAACAGTAAGATCTGGCTCAGCACATCCACCTCTTGTTTCCTTTAACTCCTTGCAAAGTATTTCTGAACTCAAGCTTTGTGGAAGGCCTGTTATATTCTGTTTATCTTCCTGTGCTCAGATTTTGAATGCACCGAACTGTACTTTCTTCAGCCATACTGAAAAACTTTTTGTCCTCAATAAAATAATGTCTTCACAATGGCACACACACACACACAAAGAAAAACCCCTAACTTATTTTCCCTTTCATTTACTTTTCTTTTAGATGCCTGCTACCAAAGGCAACGCTTATTAAGTTTTCATCTGACAAGAGAAAAATAAAGAATAAAACTGGAAATTTCAGGTTTGATTTTACTACACTCTCATAGTTTAGTGCTTCTGCCATATAAGAAGTTGCGATTTTCTATTTATTAGATACAAAAAATGCATTTGCTTTAAGATGTGTTCTTGTATTTTACATTTGCTGGCTCATAAGCCACCTCAAATTCTTGAACATGAAAACATAAATTGAAGTACTGAACAAGGTCATTCCCCTGGCAGTCCTGCCAAATCTAAGTCATGTAGATAAATTATTATAGTAAGAAGTAGGAAAAATTTTTTTAAGAAGGAAATGTTTTGTCATTCTTTTTTTAGTAATGTTTCATTTATTTTGTTTTACTATAATGAGATAAATGTGTAGAATGGCTGTGGAGGGAAAAAAGACTTCAGAAATACTGAGTTTGAAGTTAACAAAAAATCAAAGATAATATACTTTTGTTTTGTAGGGATTTTTTGGGTATTATTATTTTAGGTTCTATTCTTTGCTCTGCTACTATTCCATAACAGTACATTTTGCAAGTGGACCCAAGAAAATTGTGTGCAGGTTTTTCACTCTTGCAATTGGCTATTCTGTGTCTATTTGCAGAAATGTTCAGATCAAAGCACTTTTCTCCATACAAGTACTACCAGACTAGCCCTTGCCTGATGCTGAGGAAAATGTGCAAGCTTTCCTTTACAGGTGGCCAAGGTATGAGACATTTCTCCAGATGTTTTCACTTGCAGCAGGAACCATTTCAGTCAAATCTGAAAAGTGCCCATAAGTTCTTTTATCTATAGATTCCTCTGCCAAAACTACTCAGAAGAAAAACCTCATCATAGTGACAGTGTGGTGACAGTATTAACCTCAGGCACAGGCGGTAGAACCAGCTCCTTTCTCGGCCTTTAGGACCGTAATTATATCAGAAAGACCTTGAACCACACAGGGCTGTGGGTGCTTAACTTCCACTTAGTTCAGTGGGAGTCAAGCGTCTTACACACCTCAGACCACGAGCAGCAGGGCAGTGGCACCGGCCCTGGTAAACCCCATGCGGAAGCGCTGTGGTGTTTTCCCTGTGTGGAGGTTTCTGAGGCACACGGGGGGTTCCCTGAGCCAGGGAAGGCCAAGGGCGGAAGGAGAGCCCCAGCACAAGCTGGCACCTCTCGCGGGAGAGGCCGAGAGGTTGACGTCACTGGGGAAGCCGTGACCTTCTCGCTTGCGCGGCCAGCAGGGCACGCGAAGGGGTGCGCGAGAGAGTAAAAAACCAACCAAGCAACCAACCAAAACAACAACAAAAAAAGCCCTTGTGAGAAAGAATGTGGTGACCCAGACAGAGGCTGGTGTCCAGGGCTCCGTCTGCAGAGAGTGTTTAATGCCTTCTTTGCCTCAGTCTTTAATAGTCAGACCAGTTATCCTCATGGTATTCAGTCCCCTGAGCTGGAAGATAGGGATGGAGATCAGAATGATCCCCTCATAATCCAGGAAATAGCAGTGAATGACCTGCTAAGCCAATTGGACACCCATAAGTCTATGG
>VZZY01022222.1:62993-187890 GCA_013400335.1 Eurystomus gularis | reverse complement strand
GTCAGGGGAGGTTTAGATTAGATATTAGGAAGAAATTCTTCACTGAGAGAGTGGTTGGGCAGTGGAACAGACGGCTCGGGGAGGTTGTGGAGTCACCGTCCCTGACCCATTTAAAAAAACCAGTGGATGTAGCACTTGAGGCTTTGGTCTAGTGGCTAGAGAGATGTTAGGTTGAAGGTTGGACTTGATGATCCTAGAGGTCCTTTCCAACCATAATGATTCTATGATTCTACCTCTGAGGAACTAGGTCTTTCTTTTTCACATATCAAGACGGGTCTACATAAAATCATAGAATCATTTAGATTGGAAAAGACCTTAACTGTACCTAGATTAGATTAGAATTAAGACCACTCTAAATATATTCAGAAACAAAAGTGTAAAAGAAACCTGGACCCTGCCTCCACACCATGTAACTCTATGATGGTAACAGAATAAATTTCTGGTTCTGCAATTCAAAGTACCTGCACTAGGACCAACCAAATAGCTCTACGTAGTGTTTCTTGTGGAGGTACAATGACATCAGTGCTAACTTAGGAGTCTTGCAACATGGTTTGTGCATATTGTGTGTGTGTGCACTTTCTGATCCATAATATAGACCCAGATAATTTCTCTGTTTCACAAGGACATTGTAGAGATGAGATGTACTAACAATAGTAAAACACTGGATAATTCTGATTTTAAGACTGAAGCAGTAAACTTCATCAATTTTAAAGTATTATGAAAAGATGTATTGATCAAGCCCCGGAAAATGAAGTTGTAAAGCTGAACTGGGAGAGAACTGGTTAGGAAAAGAGCTCCAGTATAAGCTTACTAACAGAAAAAAAAAAAATTCATAAAAAATGCTGGTAGTAAATTATAATTTTGTTAGACTTCTTCTCTTTACAGTTTGCTTTCCATTCTACAGGTTCAATAAGGATCATGCAAAAAAATGAAGCTTTCCTTAAACCCACATGGGAGACTGAAAAAAGCCAGTGCAATAATCACCCATAAGTCTCTTCAGGGTTTTTCTCTTACATAAAGTTCTTCAGTCATAAAATTCAAAAGCTAAGATTTGATTAGGACTACTTCCAAAAGTATTTGTCACTTCTGTTACTAAGGCTTTCTCCTGCCTTTTTTTTTTTTTTTCATGACTGTGCAGAGGCATTGGTTTTAAGGACAGATATTCTAAATTAATTCAGCAGTACCAGACACCATGCAATTGACAGTGTTTAAGGAAGGACACTGCAGGGCCGAACTCAGGTCTTGACCTACTGTATTGAATAAAGATAATGTAATAATAAGCAAGGTCTTTCAGGCAAGGATCACAAAGCATTGATAGAAGTGTGTAAGTTAGTAATAAGATTTCTGGTTTACAGCAGAGGAAATTGTGTCGAGGTATTTGACTTTTTTTTGTTCACACAAAACATGAGTTTCTTGTAGCATCTGCCAGGAGTCACCTACCTACTACTCTGAAGTAGACCACAGCATTGCCTGGAGCTAGAGAGTCTGTCCTAATAAAAAATAAAAGGTTTCTGGCTTTCTTTGAGAAAGGAGCCTGAAAGTCTTCAGCCTCTGGGCCAGAGCCAATACAAGGAAGCCCCAGCTTCAAGTTGGAGTTTATGTCAACTCTAATGGCAAGCAGTTTGGGAGCCACTGATAAGCAAATCTGCCATAGACCATAGAAGATCCCTGACACCCAGATTGGACCCCACTGTCAGAGTGGTGAGCCCCAGGGTGCAGCTAACTCCTACCCTTGAAGTGCTGGGGCCTGAGTTGTGGGCCCCAAGCTGCAGTTAACCTGTGAATGAGTCACAACCTAGAAGAATGTTTTGGTTTTCTTATTATCTTCATGTTCCAAAGACAAAACCTGGCCCACCTGTGCCTCTGTGGATCTGCTCTCACCCAGGTGGTCGTGGCTGGGGTGGTAGGTGAAGCCAGGGCTACTTTAACCAGGAGCCGATCAGTTAGAGGAGTTCCTGTTGGGTGTGACTTCTGTTGGGGCTGGTTGCATCTTGCTGAGCTCTCTTGGTAGTGTCCTTCCATGTGAAGGGCCACTAAGGGAGCCATCTTTGTCCATTGTGCCCAGCAGGCACTACAGCGGGCAGCAGAGGAGCTGGGCCCACGGGAACTTATGGCAGGACTGTCTGAAAGACTTCCGAGGGGGTGTTGCTGAGTTCAGTGTTGGCCTGTGTGATCAGACAACTGATGGCAACACAAAATGATGATGGCTGAAGCAGCACAACAACCCTACCGTTGCAGGTTTCTGCTTTGGTCCCTCCACAGCAGACAGTGCAGGGCTGCCTGGGAATCCTGCCTCTAATTTCTTGAAAGATCACTGAATCGAAGCATCAAAACCATCTTGAGTTCAACTAATGGGTATTCTCCAACAAAAGCCTTTTTGTCCCTGCCTAAATTTCCAAGCAGTTTTATATCTTCATGTTCTCCTTGACAAATGCTGAGCAAAATAACTTAGCACACACATCCATGTTCATAAAATCCATGCGCAGGAAGGAGAAGTCCCAGCAAAACCTGGAAGACAGGCTTACTGGTTATGGCTGTGGACTCCTCCCACAGATTTGATGATCCTTTCAGTTTTTACCAAAGAATCAGCCAAGTGCTTTAAAAAGTGTTTGATTAGCATGGGTCCTTAGTGTGGAGTCAATTAAACACTGCTCTATCTGTTAAAATAATGAGATTTGGTGAGAAAAAGGTAGATAATTCTGCCCTGGCAGAGAGCTATAACAATTACCTTGTGAAGAGACAAGATTATTTCAGGTAAGGGTTGTCTGAAGTTTATAGAAGGCACATGGAAGAGGTTTATGAAAAAAGTTTTGGTCTGCACTAATGACATTTTCCAAGGGGTAAAATGGTTGTGGAAATAAAACACCTGGACTTTCTGAGTGCATTTTATGCCTTGCAAAGTCTGGGAACCACTTAAACCAAGTTAAGCTTCAAAATTCCTGGGATTAAGCTAAATGCTTATAAATCCTATATATAATTATGTAAAACTCCTGACATATCTGTATTCTTCATATTTCCTGTATGCTGCTACGATCCCAGGCTGGGATTTTCTAGGCAGTCTAAAGGAATAATTCACCACACTGTTTTGAAAATCCTAGCATCAGGTGATTGTACCAAGATTACCTGTTTATACTACTGCTAAATAAGCAATATTTTGAAATAACTCAGCTCTGTTGGAATATGAATTATTTCCATAGTCTTGCGGGAGACTAAAGAAAATTACCCAAAAAAATCAGCAACAGTGTAATAGCATCTGTCTAAGGAAATCTGTTAGGAGAAGTGGTCTCGCTGTAATAAAGAAAACAGTGCCTTGGATCTTTGAAAGATGACACAGGTTTAACTGTCTTGTATTTCCACCTCTGCCATCCAGGATGCAAAGAGACATCATGTCCCAGTTGAACTAGACAAGGGAGAAAAATAGAGGTTCTCTACAACCCCTGTGATAAGAGAGATAAAGAAAGATTGAGTTTTGAATCCTCTTTCACTGTTCCCTTATAATATAGGAAATCCTTGCCAATATCCACATCCAACTTTGTTTTCTGGTTTCATTGCATTATATGTCCAGACAAGGAAACAGCAATATTTTTTCTTCCCTGAAAAGGCTCTGCTTTAGACTTGTTCCTGTCTATCAGGAACTTGTCTCTACTTGATTAAAAGCAACCAGTACTGGCAGTTCACATCTGCTCCTTTTTACAGAGGTGTCCTGTCTGCTTTACTTTCCTCACTCTTCAGACAGAGATGCAAACCAGCTCCCTATTTAACAACAATAATTTTGTCTGTAAAAGGAAGGTAATGAGTTACCTGATTTACCTCTTCTCAGCTTGTGATAATTCCGGGAGATTATCTCAGGTTTAGTGTACATCATAGCACAGACTAAAACCTTTCTGTTGTAGACATGGGGAGAAGGGGATGGGAATGCGGGGGATGGAATTTTTATTTTGCTCCTATAGCTTATGCTAGCTCCTCAAGTGTTTATTTAACGTTATAGGTGTGCATGCTAAGGTACAGCAATGTTGTCACAAAATGACCTGTGAAACACTAAACAGAAGTCTCTGTCATGGGCTTTACCTCTGTAACCTACATTTCTTTCTTTAACCAGCCCGCAAGAACATATTCATGCAGACAACTTAATTTCCTAACTTACCACAGAGTTCAGGATGAGGGACCATCTTTCATATCCCAAAACTTTCACTGTAAGGAGCTTGGGTTCTTGCTGTCCTTTCAGCACAGTGAATTTCAAAAGAAAGGCAGAGCATCAACAGCTGGCAGCCGTTTCCTGCCTCCTCCTGCCAGAACTGATGAAAAAGCAGTTAATGAATGATGTACAGCACGAAGGGGTTCTTGAAATGATACATTGAACCCCCTTTCTGTAATCTAAATGTCACAAAATTAATCTGTAGATTACCTTTTTTTTCTTCCCCCCTTCTCGAGAAAACAAACTCATTTTAAATATAGAAATCCTTTTGAAGTACACCTTGATTTGTTTTAAATGTGCGTGTTTAGCAAAATAAGCCCTGCAGTAAAGTATATCTTCTACATTTCTGAATTTTTCAGTGCAAAATAGCTTCATAGCTTCAAAAATAAATACCCAACACGTGCTGGTGGCAATCAGATTTCTGTCACACACATAGCCTCCCATACAACTCCTTTCCTATTCATATGTATATTCACATAGTCACAATATTTTAAAGAGGTATTTATATTAGAAATTAGTAATATCATGCTAACAGTCGCCTTGTCTTACAGGAAGTTGGTTTGTTAAGAGAAACCTCATCCAAAGGAAAAATTCTCTACAGTGTCTCTCAGAAGCCAAAGCGCAGTCCGTGGGGCAGGACTTTGCAGGGCATTCTAGGAAGACCAAATTCTCGTGTGTTGGCTGCACAACCGATTTTCCAGGTTTTAGTATTTGTAAAAGATGTCTCCTACTTGAATATTTATAGCCTTTTGAAATGTTAAAAACCCAAAGACCTAGACAAAAAATGATCCCTTGAGACATAGAATCATAGAATAGTTTGGGTTGGAAGTGACCATTAAAGGTCATCTAGTCCAACCCCTCTGCACTGCAACTAGAGCCAGTTGCTCAGAGACCTGTCCAACCTCACGCAGAATGGCTGCATGATGAGATTGATTTAAGAAGCAAGGATGAGTTGGCTTTTCTCGTACATAGCACATACAAAGTGGCTAATGTAGGGCTGTATGAAGACGGTCCACCATGCTCACAACCCCAGTCAGTAATGAAGAACTCTCTTATGTTTCACACTATAGCCAAGTGCAAGTGCTAGAATTGCTACAGCCTGGCTATCCAGATAGCATAGCCTTCTTTCTAGGACTTAATGAGACAGCACAAGCAAACAAGATTTGGCTTGAGCCAAAGATGTGTCAAAAGTATGGTCCTGGTGGCCTCAACAGAGTCACATGTAATGAACAGCGTCAGAGTAAATACAGTGAGTGTCTCAGCACCGCTTTCAGCAGCACAGACATTATAATGGCTGTCAGCAGCTGTAACCTATGTCTGTAAACATTTGAATGTTGACTTTAAGCAATAGTGCTTCCAACAATGATCCGCACTTGTCTTCAGGAAAATCTAATCTCACTTATCTTGATGAAGTGCTGCTTTTCTCCTTTCTCTCTGTCCCCTGCTCACTGAACACAAAGATTCTTAAAAAATTACATGGAATTTACATGCAATGCTGATCAGGCGTCCTTGTATTTTCTATTACACAATCGCTTTAAACCAGAAAGTTGTCCAGTATTTCCCACTTCTTCCAGCTATTTTGCTTCCTCCACTCAGCTACCGAGTGCTTCTGGTTTTACTCTCTACAGGGGCTGTCAGGGATCAGCAAAAATCACACACACACAGATTAATCCTGATCATTGTATGGACAACTTGATGATGGACACATGAGACCATGCTGTGTATCATGTAACCTACCTGTCTGTACAGAGCTAAAAATAAGATTCTGGTAGGTGAAATGTACAACACAGGCATACACAGAACTATTTCAATGAAGCAATCTAACCATGTATAGCACTCAAATACCGATAGAACTTAAGGCATTCCATTTTTTTTCCATTTTCACAAACTTTTTTCTTCCCTGAGAAGTGGTTGCATAAATGGACATTATAGAGTCTGCTGTTGATCTGCCACCCCCCAAATGTGCTTCATTTAGTGCATTTGGCTCCATGAAAACATCAAGGGAGAGGAGATGTTTAGGAAGGCACATCCATTGTGCCGTTCATCACTCCTTAAAAAGAGAATAAGCAAATACGAACTTCAAATAGGCAGAGCACAAAAGTGTATTTCATTTAGTTTTGCAGTACCTTTACATGTTTTTACAGGTATTCCTCTGCCCTTGTGCAAAGCTTATTCTCTAATTTGTCTTCTTGCTTCCCCTCTATTCAGTTCCTGATGTTCGAGCTGTCTCCTGGTAGTCACTGGATGTTCAGCTTTTGTTAATCTCTTGTCAGCTGCTCAGTCAGCACCATTCAGCTTTGTTTCTCTGCAGCAGGAGGATGATTTTAGGTCTTCGGGTAGGCTCTTTCTTACTTTTAAAGTCACTACTTTTTCTGGCACCTAAAGAAGGGAAATTTCATTCCCATCGTAATGCAGTTATGGCATTGCAGAGAAAAAGTGCATCAATGACATTTATCTTTGCAGAGTCTGGAAATGAAGTGATTGTAATGTGGAATTAGCTGCTGATGTGAACTGTGCTGCTTCCTGTTCCTACGTGATCGTAAGAAAGGTGTTCTTGAAAGATGCATGACTATAACCATGGAAAATACTGAACTTTATCAGCCAGATGTTGAACAAAGAAGATTGTTTTCATGTGCTCTACAGAGCACCCTGTAACAAGAGACTGTTGGCCCCGTTATGTCATCTACTCTCTCAATTGCCCTTTTGCAAGGGGGGGCAAAAAGTCTTTGCACCAAACAAGACAAGTAGAGCATAAACAAATCCTGGCTTCTAATTGCTGCTTATTTACCAATCTCTTACAAGAACCATGAGGGCTGGTGAGTCTTCCTTTCTTGCAAACTTTTTTTTTTACCATCAGTGTCGCTCAGGACATCTGTTGGGGACTACAAAAAGAAAACAATCTTCTTTTTTTTTCTCTTCAATGGAGCTTCAGTAGTTACTCAGAAAACTGGGGATAGAATTCTAGGAAATGATGGAATACTGGGGCAAACTTTCTTCTCATTTAATCCTAAAATGGAAGCACTTTATCTTTTTTTGTTACTTGCTTCACTTTCTCACTAGCTACAGTTTTCTAAATCGCACACTCACTGATATTTGCTGATACTTCTAGATATAGACTGAAGTTCATTTACAGTACAACTAGTTCAGATAGTAAATTATTAAGGCAGGCAGGAGTTTAATTCAGTAGATTTTATCACCTTCCTGCATGATGAGATTCCTTAGAAACAACAAATTATGTAAAATTAGTAATCTTAACAAATACAGGATTGGAGTGAGCAGTGGGTGGGATAGGCAGTGAATGGTTTTTAATGTTAAAGGAATGAAAATACATAATGATATGATCTTACCAGTATTCAAATACAGACTTGTTGTCCTTGTCCCACAAACTGGTGTACTCCTCTCTGGAGAAACCAGGGTGTGTATATGCAGTACTCACTCTTACACTCAAAATCTCATCCTGCACAAGAAGAATCCACAACTTCTACGGAGAGCCAGGAATGTATTGTTAGTCTAATTAAAGTCTTAACAGCCTAACCAAAACCAATAAACCATTACTAATGCAGTTGCAACTAAACTAAAAGTCATGGTCCGAATTACCTAATTATTACTGGAAAAATTCCTTAACTATACTGCTACAGGTACTACCCATACACATACCTTTCCCCTGGTGTTTTGTCCACCTTCCAGTGCTCTGCTGGCTTCCTCAAGAAGGGTAGGGGAAAGAGGTACAGCAGTTCCTCAGCATGCTGACCTCTGACAGGAGGACTGTGGAAATGATGCTGTGCATACCTATCTTCTCAATTTTGGGTCCATTTGGCATTCTTTTTTTACACTACCTAACAGAATGTGCTTTTTTTCACTTTCTTCCTTGGTTCTGAATTGCACATTATACTTTTCTGTTCTCTTTGCTGTCAAGGGTTGGGGCTGGGCCAGCCAACAGATGAATGAGAGATGCTCACTATTAACTCCTCTCCCTTCCCAAAGGGAAGAGAAAGGGACTAAGGGAGTGAGACTTATGGCTTGGTAAAGAAAACTAAAACTGCTTTAATGATAATAATAATAAAATTAAATATATACAAATGCAATATCAAACCCAGCCTCCCCTGATGGTAATTCTGTCACCATCACCACTGGTGCTGTAGGGCAGGCACTGGGGAAGTCCCAGACTGGACTCTGTGGAACTGGATTTAGGAGCTAGATTCTGGAACTGGATTCAGGAACTGGGATCAAAGGTAGAATGGACAGACACCTCCTCAGATGCCAGCCACAGAAGAAGAGGATTAACCCTCATGATCTCTCAGCTTTATACTAAATGTGCCGTACATGGGATGGAATCCCCGGTTGGTCAGTTTAGGGTCCCTGTCCTGGCTGCTGCTCCCTGGTGATGGCACCTCTTACCTTCTGCACCTCCAATATAGTACACAAGATTGAGCAGTGACCTTGGTCTGCACAGGAGCAAGGACAAGCCGGAGCCTTTCTGCACACCCCAACTCTTGGCAGTAACTCTAAACATGGAGCGTGATCGCTGCAAGAAGCAGAGACTGGCTGCGGAATTCTGCTGTTAACTTCAGGAACTGCTGGGACTTAGAAGAGACAGAGCTGAATAGTGACATCACTGAGCAGAATTAGTGCTATTCTAGCTCAAACCAGGACACCCTAGAATTGATTTACCTGTCTCTTAGGGTTGCACACCTTTAGTAAGCAGTGACTGACCATGAAGATCTATGGGTTTTTATAGTCTGAAGCTTCTATATCATCCTACGTGTATACTGTCTTACAGCACATTTTTATTCTAGGGTCATAAAGAGTTCAGTCCACATAGAATTGCTAGTTATTATTACTGTCTATTAATTAACATTATACACTGCACTGTGCAACAGTGAAAAACTAAGCTAAGCAAATCTAGGCAGTAATCATCTGACTGATAGACAATTACTATGATACCTAAAATAAGCTAAAAATAAGCTCAAGCCAAAGCAAGCCCAAACAAGCCCTGCAGTGCTGCACTATTAGGTCACTACAAAGCCTGTGTCCATTTACAAGTCATGTCAAAACAGTATTTGCTGGGCTGCAGCACTAAGCTAGTGATAAGCTGTCAGATGATCTGGCTTTCCCTCAGACCCGCAGGCTGGAGAACTCAAAAGCCTTCCTAAGTCCGAGATTACAGATGCAGCCTTCTGATTCAGGTCTTTGCAAACCCTGAGCCCGTGGCTGGGGGCAAGGCTGTTCTGTTGGCCCTGGAGAAATTACTGCATCTCAGCCAGTACCTTCATGCTGCCCAGCCATGAATGGTTCAAACTAATTGCAAATAGCGAACAAAGACGACTTTTGATATTTCTTATTCTTACTTTCACTTTATCTACTTAAACGCTGAGGTTGAGAAGGAACTGCAGTTCATGCAGCAGTAGTATTTGCAGTGAGGTTGGATTGTGATGGTAAATAGCCTGCTGAGAAGGGCTTCCTGAGGTGGGGGTGGGGGGTGTGAGTGGGGTATTTTCTGTGAACTAGAAGTTTCCCAAGGTGAAGATTTTCTATTAAAACTCTGAAAGCTGTGTTTTCCAGACCTGACTTTCTTGACTACTTCTGGCCTCTTGACAATGCAACATTATCCTGGGATTCATTCCTGCCTTAACAGCCTTGGTGGAAGTCATCTATCTATATTTGTTACGTATCCATTTGACCTACATTTATCAAGTACAGAATTCCAAGAGATCATGCAGACAATCTGAAGGGAGAAAGACTTTTTTAATCTATTAATTTGTAGCTATAGATAATGAATGAATGATTTTTTTTTAATAGTCCTGGATCAGTTTTTAATCAGCTTCAAAGGCTCAAACGCTGTGGTTGCTTCCTGCAACAAAATTCTGTCTTCCAGATACCCTGGTATGGACAAGCCTGCAGGGCTGGTGACACAAAACAATGATTCCTTCCCCCTGTATGGTGAGATGCTCTGGTCTGCAGCTCCTTATTTTATTGTTAGGTGAGGAGTGTAATCAGCCTACTCCTCTGATGTTTCTTTGGTGATGCCCCCTGATCCCATTGCCTAGTCACATATTGCTAACAGAGGTGTTATTGTGGCCATCCGACACGCTGGCCTAATCTACAACCAAGAAATGCAGAAAAAAAAAAAAAAAAAAAAAAGAGCATTATCTGGCAAGTCTCTGCAGCCTTCTGTGTGAGGAAGCACCTAATTATAAGTGACAGTACCCATGCTGCCCTCTTTGAAACGCTGGCCTGGGGCATGTGAGAAAAAATTATTCCATTTTCTAGTACAGCTATGTCTCACCTTTATGGGCGTACACCAAAGAGGAATAGAAAATCAATCGCACATAATTTTGCATATTTATAATAAGTCTGAAACTAAACACTAGGAAACCTTGTCAGCTCCTGCTAAGCTGATTCCAATTAAAGCTTCTGGCAGAGTTCCAGCTGGTTTACTACCTCAAATAGCACTGAACATAACAAGGTTTATGAAGCATTCAAAAGTCAAATACCCTATTAACATAAACATGTAGAGAAATCAACTCTTCTACAATTTTCAGCTTGCTTTCTTTCTTTCATTTATGTTGGACTAATCTAAGATGATGTCTGTTTTCTTTGTTGCATCTCCCTTTTTTTCTGCTTGCTGGAATGCAAAACAAGATTTAGTATTTGAGCAGTGCGTGATTTGCCCTAAGAACTTACTCCCTTTGGCAATTTTATTACAACACTTTCTATCCCACTCCATTTTGATAGCAGCATTCTGAAGGCTGTTTTCCTCCACTGCTTTTAACTCAAAAATAGCAAGTGGTACATGTTTGCCTGTTTCTGTTCTGGACTACTTGAGAAGCTTTCTGCAAACCTGGGTGCTAATGCCAAAACTTTAAGGAGAATTGCTTGATTCAATTCACTTATAATTAATACGCAATAAATAAAATGAAGAAGTCTTATAATACCCAAAAGTGTTTTCACTTGGAAACTTACAGCTTTCTCATTGTTTAGTATTAAGTCATTCCTATTTAAACCGAACAAAAATGAAGCAATTACTTCCCTGTAACTTCAGCAGAGTGAATGTCTGCTATGTTCAAAAACATGTAGTGCTTTTTGCCAGGATGCTGATTAAAGCAGTGGACAGAGGATAACAAATATACTGGAAATGAACCATGCTGAAATTCTCGTAGATAGATATTTTTAAAATAATTGTAGGCATCTGAAAGTAGGAGAATGCACTAAAAACCCTGCATGTTGCACACCAAGTAAAACCATCTATAATTATATTGGCATCAATGAACTTTTGAATAAGCAGAAATATAAACGTGATTAAGTTAGAGTCATTCTAAATCTAGTACTGGCCATGATTTTACACTTTGTGAATATAGTTAGATAAGATAAAGCTTTATGATGTTCTTTGTTAAGTCTCATCTTTACAGTCATTTTGTAGTTCAGCACCTGATAAGTCAGCTTCACGTTCTCAACATAAAAATTCAATTCTGTCAGTGCATCATATCGATGTTCCTCCAGATCTGCAAGATTTCCAGAAATGTTTAACAAGTTTGTTTCTCTTGGGGACAGAAGCATTTTTAGTTCTTCATACATAGCCTCATCTGAAGCCCATGAAATTTTACCAAAGGGCTGATTTCCACAAGCTCTGGATCAGATGCATGATGGGTTAGATGCAAACTATTTTGCTTTTGGTTTAGTTGAAATAAGCACTGTTAAACAAGGATAGTCTCCTAAGACAAAAGAAAAACTGCCCTAGTACCTGTCTTTTTTATGTAGAAATCAGCCCATTACTCTGAAGCCAGATAAACCATGTTCTCTTTCACTTTCCATTTATATATTCTAAGGAATATGTATTTTAGGAATTTCTGATCCACTTGTCATGTAGATCAGAAATTGTGTTCTTAGTGTCATCTTCTACCACAGTTGTTAACAAGCTGAAATCTAAATGAGCCCAGGAGAACCTCCAAAGATACCAAATTTCTGTTACTTTGAAAAGGCTATTTCTGTGAATTATGTGTGATCCTTCAATTTTCAAAATAGAGTATTCTTTTAATATCTTTTTCCCACCCTGATGGCTTTTAGGGACAGCTTGGTTGCAAAGAAAAGCTACAAAAAAGAATAATTTTTAAACAGTCATTTTTGCTTTTAAGCCAGTTCAAAAACCTGAAGATAGAGGAAGGAAAGACTTGCAAATACTTTCCAAAAATTTCTCATGCTTAGTACATCTTAATACTCTTTAGCACTCTGACATGCAAATATTAAGTTCTTTTGTATTGTATGGCCTTGGGAAAAATAATCAACTTTTTTTTTTTATTAAACAATATAATTCAGGAAGTACTTTCTGAGTCTTACCACTCAGAATTCATTACGATCCTCTTTGACACAGGGTTTTAAAAATTGTAATCTTTCCATTTTTACATGATTTAATCTCTTTTTGAGGTTTAGTATTACTATAAAATGTGTTGGAGTAAAGCTTTGTGTATTATTATGAGAGAAAACTTGTAATTCAAAGTAAATGTTATAATAGATTATTGCAACATTCAAAAAGCTACACGACCCTGACTTTTCTCTAACTAGTGGAGTCATTTATACCAAGATGATAGTTTGCTGTGCCAGAGTTTCCCTGCTGCCTTCCCTTTTTTTCTTTTTCCTTGATGGCAGCCTTCAAGGTGATTTTTTTTGCCAAGGTGATATTTAATGCAAAGCACTCTCTTTAGTTTGCATTCAGGATCTAAGAAAGAAAAGCTAGTCAAATCCTATTGGGAAGCTCGACAGTAGAACTCCCATGTCATTCTATATAGGTTACTGCAAATCCACCCACCTTTTCTTTATGAGACTACCATACAGTGTTTCACACAAAGAGCTTAATCACTAAAACATATCTTGTTACTTAAGAGCCTCGAGCGCAGAAAGCATATATCGATTAGGAGTGGTAATCTTTTAGCTAGAGTACTAAGTAAATGCCAAAACAACCCCAAATATATTGGTGTTGAGAATTTGAATTGAAAGGTCTTGTCCCTAAAATGTTCCCCAACAGCCTTTTAAGAATGTATTGATCCTTTCCAGAAGGGCAAGTTACTCTTTGGTTTGCACCCTCATTTTGACCAGATTGCAAATTCCTTCTTAATTGGGTCTGAATTCGCTAGTGTGCCATTTTAGATTTGTTCCATGCTTCTTGCACATGGCATTTCTCACAGATTTGTATCCACATCTGCTCAGTTCTTCAACCTACTAACCTAATGCTTGCCACATCTCCAAACATCAGGATGGATTTGAAAAAAAAAGAAAAAAAAAAATTAAGTCAGAAGAGTGCAGCGAGACCTTTGATAATTTTGAGTTCTGTGTATGGAGGCTGATTAACCATAACTAGCTCCAAGTTAAATGTCTGTCGTTTATAGAGGAACACGGAGAGAACAATATTCTCAACATTTTTTTTTTCTTTTTTGAATCATCAAGATACATTATTGTTTGAACACACACTTTCTTGAAAGATTCCTCTGCTTTTTGTTGGGTTTATTTCTTAGTGAGACTACTGGTAATGTAAGGTGTGTCATCTTAAGATTAATAGACATGGGACGCAAGAGACGCAACATTCAGAGCATGAAGAATCATTAACTAGCAACAATGTCTGAGGGATGTTCCTGCGTTTCAAATGCTTCATTGCTTCATTGAATAGTGAACACAGCAACTCACTCTGAGGCAGATGTTATGCCCGCACACATTGCAAATGCAAACAATTATCTCCAAAGCGTGCAGAGAAAAATTAGACAAACCATTTAATATTCTGGAAGGGAAAAAAAAAAAAACAAAAAAAAAACCAAAACCAAATATTTATACCTGAAAACTTATTATCAAAGATGTTATATACATGAACACCTATAATTGTTATGGTCCATAATAATATGTATTGAAAATAAGCTATTCAAAGTCAGATTCAGTATTTTGGCCACAAAAAGATCTTCTGGTTTGAATGATTAAGGGAGGACAGAAATCTTTCTGCTGATTTTTAAATTACTGATCATAGTGAGAACATTATTTCACAAGACTCCTTTGCTCCATAATTATCTGTTGATCACCACTAGAAATGTCCTGAACTAGCCAAAGGTGGTATATTGGAGTAAATGGATTGATGTTTTAGACTCGTGTGGAAGTTCATAAGCTAGAGTCATCACAATGTTCACTCTGCAAGCACCTCAGAACTAGAAATTCTCAAATATTCAATGCAATAAATTCTCAATAAGGGCAATTAGGATAGAGGGGGATAACACAAGGGTATTCTTGAGGGGCAAGGGAAAGTGAGGCGGGAGTTCGGCTGTCTGCCCAACACCTAAAACTGTGTGGTCCTGTTCTGTTTGACCAGGATGCTAAGTCTTGTAGCAACACAACCTCTGTAACTGTTACTACCATTGACAATAAAACAAAGAGATGAGGAGCTAAGTGGAAAGCTGGCGTGTTTGCTGCAGCGCATCTTCCCTGTATAATCATTTTCATCCAGGACAGTATACCAATGTACTTCAAATATTGTTCCTGTGGTGCCCAAAGACAACTTACACAGGTTGAGCAGGAAGAAAGAAAAACAGTTCTAACATAAAGCTGTGCCAAAGCTATTGTAGTTACAAATGTCAGGGTTTAAATTTTGTAGTAATACAACATCTTAGATGTTTGCACCATCTTAAAAAATGCATTGAATCTTGAAGGGAGTACAAAAGAATCTTTTCACCTGACACAAAATTGCAGTAACTTCAGGGGGTAAGATGGTATCTTTTAATAGCTTATACGAAGAATCAGTAAAAGAAAGAAATTAAGCAAGTGGAAATGCTCAGGGGCAGACACTACAGTAATATTATCCCCTCAGCCGGTCTAGAAGAGAAGGTGTGCCTTGCTTCTGAAGCAGACTGATGGTACACCCAGATTTCAAGAGGATTCCCTGGTCTGCCTCCACAGCTCATCCCTGGTACCCTACAAAGACCATACACTTTGCTCTTACTACGGACATGGCAGTTTGTTTCCAAAGAAGGAGATGGGAACAGAGGAGAAATGGAGAACTCATGAATCGGAAAAGACAGCTCTGAAAGTATTCAGAGGAATAGAAGCTTTGCTCTGTTATTAAGGGAAAAGCCAAACCTGAAAACAATATTAAAAACAAAAGTGAAGGGGAAGATTTTCTGACCTCGGAGCTCTACTTTCCTCTCTAGATGTCCAGTATGCTTCTAATCATTTTTCTAATATTGAATATATGTCAGGCATGTTAAAGTAAAGGATTTCAGAGACTTGTAAAATCTTCAGGGCTGTCAATGGGTACAACTGAGTAGTTGGTTAGAAATACCTCCTCTTGGTACCCTCAGTCCCATGGGAATATGTTGCATCATTTAATGAAAATTCAGACTTTGCATCTTCCCTGGTTCTGACTGTCAAAGACATTTCCTGTAGCAAGCCCAAGCTCTCTGTGAGTCTCATGATGACACAGAAGAAAATGTGGGATATATCCCACAGCTCAGGATAAATGAGCCCAGTGCTTCTTTTAAGCCGCATTTTTTTCACTTTGAGAATAGTTGTGAGAGGTGAAACAGTCCTTGGTAGTGCCTCATGATTAAAAGGACCTTCAGACTTCCAGCAACTCCACAGCTCTGTCACAGCCTAGATTCACTCTAATGTTAAATAATGCTGCCATATGCTTCCTTTGTAGTTCTAGATAAACCTCCAGCACACTCTTTTCCCAAGTTTACAAAGTAAGAATAGTCCATGATTATTTATTCCTGATGCCAAGTGTTCACTCAAGGAAGTCTTCCCAGTCTGCTGCTTTCACTACTGCTATACAGTGTCAGGACGGAGGCCAGGCTTGACCTCAGAAAGGGTCGTTTACCTTGGCAGATGAATTGTGAGCATGGTGTCTCAGATCAAGGCTCTCCAGAACACTTCAATACCGGTTCTCCAAAACACATGCAGATGCACAGTTATACTCTCTTTTCCTCTGAAAATCCTGGATCATTAAACTTCAGCATTTGCCTCTGCCTGAAATGGCCAGAACCCTTGTTAAAATTATCTCCACTTCTCTTGAGTCTTGGCCTATTATTATGATTTTACTGCTAAACAGGTTACACTAAAGTAAGCAGAAATATGATTATTTATTTATAAAATCCTAGGTGGGTAACACAGTTAAAAAATTCATAAAGACACAAAAAAACAAGAAAAGAAAGAAAATCACATTTAACCTAAGATACAACTCTGTCTTCTCTTCTTCTCAACCCACTGACAAGCTGTAGATGCTTATCAGAGCTAATTAGTCAAAATCCTTTAAATTCTGTATATTTTCAGCTCTGAAAAAAAAAAAAAAAGGCATAGCAGCTTTGATTCTTCTTGTTCCCTTTTAGGGTTCTCTTAGAGGCTCTGTTATATTCCCCAACCCTTACCTTACAAATATTATTGATCCAGACCTCATTCTGGAAGTACTTTTTATTTTCCTTCTCTTAGACTGTTCACTGCCCTCTCCAGTTTAAAAATATTAATGTCCTTTTGGCAGAGTAAGCACGATCTCCTCTGCTTGACTTGACAAACCACTGGTCTACTGAGTGATAAAATATCTTTTCAGATCTGGGGGGCCAGTTTCCTTATGGAATCTTTTGACACAGTCAGTCATAACTTTCACGGTCACACACTGCTGAAATGTATTTTTATATAGACATTCATCTATCATGAGACTTTCCATTTTTTTAATCATATGTGTATGGCTTTAATTAATTAATAAATAGAGATTCAGAGACTGGTAGTAAAATTCTGTGTGTTGGTTACCAGTTCAGAGCACAGGTACAACTCGGAATGAATCCTGATCCAAATTCCATAAGAGTGTCATAAATCTTATTAGCTATTCTGAGTGATCCTACTTGTGTTGTGTGTTTGCTTTCTTTTTCCCTTTGGAAACACTTGTAGAAGCCTCACTCTCATTGCAATATATCAGATTTGCAATCCTAAAAATCTGTTGTAAAGCAGAGTTATTATTTAGGATTAGGTTAACTCTTGCTGGAAAACACCTGCAAGGAAGAAATTGTTGCTGTTTCGCATGAGCTAAATCATGACTGCAAGACAGACCATTGAGGTCTGTGGAAGCTCAGGCTTGCTTTCATTGTGTAGAATCACTCTTCTGTGTAGGCTGAAGTATTGTGATACTCAGTACAGTAAGGTCTGACACTATACTACATGCCTTGAAAACCAAAGCTCAGAAATTGCAGCACAACAGTATCTTCTTATGGAGTAGCACAGATACCCTGTGAATTTCTGTTCAGCAGCATCATTCATGCTCTGATAGGCTGAAGTCACATTTCGTGATGTTTCAATGTCCAAGTGTTGCATGTCACCTCAGTGGCATTGTCTCAGTTGCATTAACTGTGAGGAAATGGCACCGTAAAGAAAATACATGGTACACAGATGTTCTACATCACTGTGGCTATTTTATTGTCAATGCCGACTCATGTATAGCACCATGCATAAGCGCTTTGGCTGGCTTCTAAAATAAAAATATGGAAAGCACTTCTAGGTGACTCGTAGCTGGTTACAGAGATACAGCTGAACTTTGCATCACTGTTTCCAAAAGCAGCAGCAGCACAAGTGGGCAATCTGACTTTTCGACTGAGGGGAAATCAGAGGAGACGAGCAGCCCCCTTCTATAAAGCACTCATGCCATCTTCTCCCTTTCTCTGCACACCTCTGCAGGAGCAGCATGTATTGCTCACAAATGGCACTTGAGGAAAACACCCCACCAAGTTAATGCATAGGAGGCATTTGTAATTGCCTATTTTGTTTCTTTTTCAAGAGGGTTTAGGTGTTTTTTGCATGCTTCTGAGGGCATGGAGGGGGAAGGTGTGTAAGTAAGTATGCATGATGAAGGAAGGAAAGCCACAAACACACATACACTTGATGCTTTGGTCAAATCCACAGGAGCAGCAGAACTACCCCTGGAGTTCATCCTCTCGTCACCCCAGAGACAAAGCTGTCTGGTGGGAGCTTCTGCAAAAACAAGATATTCAGAAACTATTGCAAAAAAAAAAAAAGCAAACTGTTGGTTTTGATCTTTCCATTCAATTGAAATATTAGTTCAGTTGATTCTAGGTTTACTTTGGTAAGAGTGACAGAAAAGCTAGGTTACTGAGTTCAATGTATTTACTTTTCTCCGGAAAATTGATCTGAAATCATCCAAAGGGGAAAAAAATTAATCTAGCCTACAAAAACAGTTACCTGTAAAAGCAATTACATAATTATTGTTCTATTTCATACTGCTTTTCACTGTAGGTAAGAATTACCAAATGTTACAAAAGTATCTTTAGGTGAGATTAGCAATACATGTGTGATTTTATAATTCGAATGCTTTGCTTGGGTAAGCATTCATTTAAACATTTCTATCATCTATTTTTAAAATCATAACCAGTAATATGCAGCTCAGAACATATGTAGCTGATGATAATATTGATAATGAAAAACTATTCTATTTACTTTAATCTTCCAGCTAAAATGTCACAAATCATATTAGTAGAAAAAAGACTCGTACTTATTGACATCTAACTTCTTTCAAAAAGTTTTCTGGATAACTGAGTATGTGAAGGACAATAATGATAAATAAGGTGAAATAAATGAGTCCTTATAGCTCCTATCATTTCATTAAGACGACAGCAAGTGAGGCTTAAAATCTGCAATGTTTACACAGACATTGTCTTTGATTGGAGGAGTTTGTCTCTTCTAACATCATTGCGGAGGGGATTGCGCTCCTCTGCTCTGCTCTGCTCTGGTGAGACCTCACCTGGAGTACTGTGTGCAGCTCTGGAGTTCTCAGCACGAGAAAGACATGTTAGAGTGGGTCCAGAGAAGGCCACAAAAACAAGCAGGGCAGTGGAACCCCTCTGCTGAGAGGCCAGGCTGAGAGAGTGGAGCTTGTTCAGCCTGGAGAAGAGATGGCTCCAGGGAGAACTTCTTGTGGCCTTTCAATACTTAAAGGGGGCCTAGAAGAAAGGTGAGGACAATCTTTTCAGCGGGGCCTGTTGAAATAGGACAAGGGGTGATGATTTTAAATTAAAAAAGGGGAAATTTAGACCAGATAGAAGGAAGAAACTTTTTGCCATGAGGGTGGTGAGACCCTGGCCAAGATTGCCCAGAGAAGTGGTAGAAGCCCCATCCCTGGAACCATTGCAGGTGAGGTTGGCCGGTGCTCTGAGCAACCTGCTGTGGTTGCAGATGTCCCTGCTCCATGCAGGGGGGCTGGAATAGTGGACCTTGAAAGATCCCTTCCAACCCAAAGCATTCTATGAGTCTATTGTCTGTTCTTCAGATATATACTTCTGTTTGTACTAAGTTGCTGGCACTTAGTTCAGAGTTGACAACTTAGTGTTGCCTCTCAATCCATGCACAAAGAAAAAAAAAGCTTAAATGAAAGCGATTAGTCAATCAGAGATAATTGCAGTTTCGCCTCTATCATGTAAATAACATTTTTTCATGTATATTATAATATAAAAATTAATTCCTTGGGTTATTTGGTTATAATACAGTTTGCCCTGTGTATCAGTTTTACTTTAAAACATTAAGAAGTCATTCAAATGCAAGACAGAACCTTAAGGACTCAATAGAAATAATTTATTAAGAGTTCATCTCTGCAGAATTGTAAGATCTACTTTTTCAGCCAGCACTAAAACCACAACTGTCATGTAAATACATCCTTCAGGAAAATTTGAAGGCCAACAGTGCTATCAGTCAAAGGACTTATAAGTCTCAAGTAGCCCATGTAAAGGTCAATTAGTAGAGGAGAAAGGATTAATAAAGATCTGTAGCATAAGAAACTTGGGAACTGATCTGGGGAAATGTGTGATAATTGTGTTGTCCATAGCCCAGTTCAAAAATAAGCTTATTTGTAATACAAAACAGGTTGACTGATGCTGGAACACCGCCTGAGTAAAATACCTCTACCTTCTGAAAGAGAACATAATTCTGTTTCCCTGGTGTATTTCTTCATTTATAGGCTGTCTGAATAGAAAAGGCAGATGTTTTATTCTGGGAATTGACTGCAAGGGTGATTGCTTTCAGGTGAAACACTTAATAAATTAAAATTTAGGGAGCAAGATAACCTTACTTAGGGAGAAGAGCTGAAATAAGTAAATGTGAAAAGGAAAAAAAAAAGCCTGGTGGGTTGTGTTACATTTCTGTGCCTAATTAGATAATTAGAAGACGGGGACTAGAGGACCCAATATTGATTAGTTTTCTGAAAACAGCTTCACTGAGAACAAGGACACAAATAGGAACTGAAAGTATTTTGGTGTGCAATCTATAATGGTCACCTTTGAGAGCTTAACAGTTGCTTTAGATAACAAAACAACATTGTCTCTAAATTTGCAGTGCTCTTTAGAGATTAGTGCAAATACAGAATTAACATTATTTAGATATCCACTCACACTGAAACATTTTCGGGGATGATCCTTGGTCAAATAGCAGCAGTCAGTAGATATAATTTGTTCTTAAATATGAGCCATAACTACGATAGAGAATATTTAAAATTTAGACTCAGGTTACTTGAAGTGTTGTGTATTGAAGTCAAATAAGAAACAAAAAAATCCTTTCGGAGTCTCGGCTGTTCAGATAAGCTTTACACCTTTACTCCTCACTAGTTTTTGGAGAGTTTTTTTGAGTGGGGGGGTGAGGTTTTCGGTTTTTAGAACATTCATTCACAGGTGTCTCTATCGGTGGTTTAGATCCTATTATAAACATTTAGAAGTTAAGTAAATCCTAATTTCAGAACACAAAATAATCATTTGCCATGATCAAGAACAAATTCACCAGCTGAGAGAAGCTAGTGCTTCAATATGCATAAAGTGAGGATGCTGTGATTCTTCTGAAGTTTCTCCAGAACTAGAAGAAATTTCTGTAAATTTGAGCAATGAAAATGTCTATTTGCATTCGTTGGCCTTCAAATCATTTGCCATGGTACAATCATAGAGTCCAAGTTGTGCTTCAGAGGATGATATACTGTAACAAAGAACATAACACCTGAGCATTAGGATACAGAGAGACTTCTATTACCAACATGCCAGGGAATGAAAGCAAAAAAAAAACCTAGTAAACTCATAAGAACAATGTAAAAGCCTCCTTCATGCAATTTTCCACTATCCTGTTTGTCAAAATCAGTGCAATTTACTGCATTCTCTGGATAACATTGCTCATTTTTCTTTCTTTTTCTTTTTTTTTTCCCCCAGTATTATAGAAAGATGTATAAGCCACATAAAATCATGTATTTACTGAAGTAAGGACATATTATACACATATTTTTAATGTTTAGCTTAAAAAACTGATTAGCATGCCTGAGCATTCCTGTAATAATTAAATTCCACAATGAGATTTGTAAAAATAGCTATATAATTGTACAGCCTTCCTTTTTGTTAAGCTACCTTGGAACTACCAAATGGGACAGATTGGGAGCCAAGATTTGAATGCAATAAAAATAAAGGTGACAAAATTACCCACGTGTTCTTTAGTTAGAAGTTAAGTCTCAGAAAAAATGTGTATAAAGAAAAAGGCTACTCTGATAATCAGAAGGATATTTCCTTTCCTCTTTTTACTCCTGTTGCAGTTAGTAGCTATTCATATATTGAGTAACTTTCTACAACTTGAAAAACTATATTAACATCATAGACTTGAAGTCGGAATGACAGTCTTTGTCCACCTTAAGCTCAGCTTTAATAAACCCACAGGGACTTTTTACTTGGAGGACTTAAAACTTTCTGCTTCATCTTTCACTGCCACTAAACTATAGATCTCTGGACAGATTAAAAACTTTGTCAGAATGAATCATCTTTCTGCTCAACTCTTTTTCTTCAGAGGTATAGATACTATAACTAGATACAACAAAAATAAATCTCTCCTTACACTGCATTAGCTACTTTTGTCAAAAAAAAAAAACCAACCAACTTAAAAAATGCCTAAAATCCCTTTTTGATGCTGCTAGTATTACCCATGAAAAGCATCATTGGCTATAGGTAAGTCTTCCAATCAAATTTTGTCATAAAAGCACTGAGATTTTATGAAAGAACAGCATGTGAGAATGACAATGTATTACAGAGTTCCTCTCTCAAAAATTTTTTGTATGAGATAATAGCTCAGGAAAGGTTTTTTCCCCTCTAAGTTACAGTAATACAACGTTTTACTTAAAATGTGTCGACCTAATATTACATTTTCCTACTAAAATTCCTCCATTCTGCCCCCCCTAAAAATTCTCCTGCTACTCTAAGTGAAAAATAACTTACTTTTTTTTTTTTATTTTTAGAATAGGTGACAAGCCACCACTGACTATCAAGAGAAACAATCTGGCCAGTAATTCTTCCTCCTTTCAGATTAATTACAGAAATCGTTCCCATGGTCATACAGGAACTCCACCGTAGAAATGCAATAACCCAATAGGTAAACGGTAGAACAACCCATAGGCTATGTCCCATAGCCTCTGACTGTAGGTTAATTGAGGTTACAGGGGCATCTGGAGCTTATCTGGTCCAATTTCCCACTCAAAGCAGGGACAAATTTGAAATGACATATGAGTTTTTGAAGTTTGATTGAACCATTTTTTAATAGACAAGATGCATTCCATAGTTTTCTCCAGAACTAATAGAGCCTTGCTCTGCTACCTGTCACATCTTTCACTCATCACGCCCAGAAGCTTCCCTTAATATTGGCTGGTGACAATATGCATTTACCAATGTTAATATGATGTATTTTAGAAGTTGGTTTCTTGAGTATTTTTGCTCCATGCCTTGTACTGTTTGCCCTCAAAAAATGAAACCTCTTTTGATTTCAACATCACAATTTCTTGTGTTTCCACTTCAGTACACTTTCAATATGAGTCTTAAGAATGATTCAACACCTGTTGCCCATAAACCACTCTCCACTAACAACTTATATCAAAATTCAATTAAAATGAGGACAACACTGAAACTGTTTCACTGGAGACTTAATCAGTTTTGAGTGTACAAGCGGGATCACACAGAATAGCTAATAACACTTTTTAAATAACACTTGTACAAGATCTGGATCATGTTCCTGGTGTTGAGTTGAATAAAAAATTACTTAGGACACTTTTGCATCTCAGATATAAACACTTTCTGTAAATGACTGGCAATGTATTGTTGATGGCCTATTACTTAGCTACCATTTCAAAAACTAATTAAAAACTACTCATGAATAATCTTAAGTATATGAAGGAAAACTAAAATAAAACAAAAATCATATACAACATGTTTCTTTTTTTTTCCTCACAGGAGGTCAAAAGATTCCCATTATTTCAAGTAAACGGTACTCTTGCAATGAATGGATGTAAGAAAACATATTAATCTTAACTCCCCTAAAAATCCTTTAAAATGTCTAACTTTCTTTCCTCCCAGGTCACAACCATATGAAAATTCAGCTACTCTAATGTGACAAATTTAATTCTTTCTGAACGGCGTAATCAATTTAAACTACTCAAAGTGTGCTTATAAAACTTGTGAATGACATCAAGCCTGAAGTAGCTGTATTTTGGATGACAGAGTCAGAATTTGAAATGAGGCTTCACGAATGAAGGAATGGTTTGGTGTCTGGCAGAATTTGATAAAACTGTTAACATGCAAACGTAACTGATAGAAGGGAAGTCAAACCAATGTAAAAAGCCTGCAGACCTACAAAAAAAAGTACATAGCTGTAGAGTAGATCCGCAGATGGATAAGGATCATCCATGTGACTCCGTCAAAAGCCAAAAAAAGGCTGTCATTCTCAGATGTATCATATCAGTCACACAGCCGAGAGAAAGAAATGAGACAGAACTTGTTAATGAATATATAATTATCTATGTTGTTAGTTAGTTTATAGCAATATCAATATAAGGCCCTCAGCTTGAGAAGTCTACCTAACATTAGGCTTTTTTGAAGGCTGATAAATCAATGAATTCTGGCAAAGGAGAAGCACAAATGACTTGAAGCATGGAAAAACAAGGAAAGGTGGACATTATTGACATTGTCAAAAAAGAGAGCCAATGTAGCTCTTTACATGTTTAGAAGTTTGTGTAAAAAATTGCAATGATCATTTTTCTTCACCATGTTCATTCAGAGTAAGATAAAGTGTTAATTTCTATAACTAAAAAAAAATCCAGACTTCGGGACAGCTAAGCATTGCAATAGATTACCTAAGGAAGCAACAGTCTTCCTGCTCAAGATTTAAGAATAAATTAGTCAAATTGCTGGTCAAGTGCACTCGTTCCTCTATATGGGTTCCAGCAACGGACTAAATGTCCTCTTTTAATCTTTAAAAATAATCGTTGCAGACACCCTGTCTCATACCAACCTACAACACTCCTGCAACTCTCCTAAGCCAGAATTCTGTGACACTTCCAGTTGGAGAGCAGAGGTCTCTTTATAGACAGCAGCTTTCCTCTATGTCTGTTCTGTTTTATGACTCTCCTCTAACCACAGGGGTTTGCAACGTGAAATCTTCCAGAGGTCTCCCTGGTCTGTCAGGATTTGCAACCCCTTTCTTGTGTGATACTGTGTGACTGAATTTGGCTTTAGCAATATTCTAAGTGATCTGCTATGGCTGTCTTACTTTATCATAGCTGATCTTCAGTATACTATTTTGCAAATTCTTATTAAAATGATTGGTCTCCTTTAAACGTTGTTTTGTTTAAAGCTTAGGATAGAGGCTATTAATGCAAGACACCGGGATCATTTTAAGCCTACCATTTTCCTATGAAAGAGAGACTCAATTAAACCCGGTTCTCTCCAAGTTAAATTGGAACATCTTGAATCCCCTAATCAATTATTTAAATTATAACCTCATGTCCTCTATTGCTCCTATTTACTTCTATTTAGTTGTTTTTCTTACCTTATTGTTTCAGGCCGTTACTAAGTGCTGTGTGACATTTACCTCACATTTGTTCACAAAGTGCTTAGACTTCATTATTGACTATGCATAATCAGTATATGCTAATTCTCTTTGCTCCTGTTTCTGTCATTATTGCATTTTAAATTACACAAACAAGAACTCAACATATACAAGCTAAGGGTTTAGAAAAATACATCAACTTGTAAAAAAAAATAAAAATCAGTCCTTCTAAATGTGTGCTGTTTCCTTGCAGGAAAAGAAACAGGCTGGAGCATTTGTTAAAGGCAACATTTTTCTTTCAGATCGACATGGCTGATCTTAACTCCATTACCCTGCTCACCTTATGTGCACAGATCTCTGAGCATGAAAGATATACAGAACAGACTATCAAAGGTGAGATTTGCTTGATAGGATCGGAAAGAAGAATATCACTTTAAATTGACTGTCCAAGGTTTGGAGATCTGAATGTAAAATAAAGCTCCATTTTAAGCAAGCTAGGAAAACATTTCCCACTTATGGCTTAGCAGAATCAATCATTGACACATTCTTCAGCCTTGTGAACAAGTGGCAAATGCTTCAATATTCCTGAAGAGCACATAAGGTCTTTTTTCTTTTCCCTCACTCAGGTTGTGCCACCCAAACCTAAGTGGGCCAGCTGCAAAGTTTTTGCTTTCTATCGGTACTAATTCATAATTTTAGACTAAACAAATGAGACAAAGAAAGGTCAAGAATAACCACTTGCTGTTTCCAATTATTGCCTTGTCTCACCAAATACAAATGCTAGATTCATCACAGAGAATCATCACAGCAGCTTACGATCTCAAGCATAAGATTCAAAAGCCCTGTGCTTGCTGTGACACCACTGTTCAACCTCTTCTGAAATTCCCTCATGCCTTTATCCCTTTGCCACTCATATGCAGAAGAAAAGCCTAGACACATGGGATTTGCATATATATATATATTGAGGGAGAGCAGTTGTAGGCAGAAAAGACTGACAATTCATGGTGCTGTGACATGTCTCTAGAGCAGACTGAGGAGCTGAAGGGCCAGAACATAGACTTCAAAGCAAAGACCCTTCTATCACTGTAAATTAGTAAGTTTTGACTTATTAAAGTGCAGAAATGACCAGAGGATGATGCATGTAGCGTATCGTGCTTACTGCCTGCGAATTGTGAAACACATTTGTTTGCTGAGAGAGAGTTTTGGATTACTTTTACAATTGAGAAATAAAAGTGTTGCACGGCTTGCATAAGGCCAATAACATAAAGCAAGATCTTGAAAAGAACAATTTTCCCGTATCTGTAATTTCTGCTTCAATACCACTTCCCCTTTTCACCAAAAATTAAATGGAAAAATTTCCCATTTAGATATAAAAACTAAGATAACTAAATATAAACATCCTGTTTTCAAAAATGATGAGATCCCGGCAGTTCTTTTCATTAACGTTGATGGAGCTTCTGGCTGTTTATTGCCTTAAAAACAGGCCCAACAGCAACTAGTTCTGTATTTAGATTTGTGACCTTAGCAGCCATTGCTTAAGTACATGATACGAGGTTTTACTTTGGTGAAGAAGTAGAAAAATGGGAATTCATAGCACTGCCATAATATGATGTTTTAAAATCCTTAGGCTTTGGTCTGTAAACTAAAAAGGCTCCCTTTTTTCCCTCTCCTTTGCATTACTGTTAAAAAATAGGAAAAGACATTTTAACAGTGTCGTCAGCCCTAAAATACATTCATTCATTTCCCAGCACTACTTGCAGGTACCACTAAAATGCATTTCCAAAGGAGAGTGTGACAGCAAATTGGGACATTGCAAAAGTAATGAGGCTGATGAACACTGACCCCAGGAGAAAGCTTAATGATAATGAAAAGCAGTTAGGAATTTCTATTAGTTACATGGGGAAAGGCAAAGCTTTTGGGGTCTGATTTTGTTTTAGAAAATGTTATTGATGGAGCTAATTATAAAATCTGTCTTCTGGGGAGGGGCTTCCACTGAAAAATTAAGACCCATGTTTCCAAGGACTGTAGACATCAAGCTTGACTAACTAACCCAGTGCCTTCCAAAAAAAATGGAAGAAGTGAGAAAGTCTCATTAGATCAGATGCTGTTACCATGTGAAAATACAAAAATGGGCATATAAATTGTAAATATGGAGCCCAGGGTTACTGACATACTGGCCATACTGCTGTTGCCATGCTAGAAGAACAGATACGATTGCAGATAAGAAGCAAGAATACATTCCACAAAATCAAATGTGACAATCATATGCAGATCTCAAATTAAACTGCTTTTTCATGTCAATTTTAATTGTCAAAATCTTCCAACGGTACCTTTGAGACAATTGTTTTAAACCAACATGATAAAAAGCACATCTTTAAGTTCTTAGAAGTATGTGACAAAATACCTAATTCTGATATTGAAGTTGGCTTGCAGAAAACATTTCCATTTTTATGAAGTGTGACGTATAAGCAAAGCAGAGAGACAAAACTACCTCTGTATTACAAATTGTAGTGTGTTTGTGTATAATTCAATCTCGTGTATAAAGTCCCTTGTCATGGAAGCATATCAAGGCACTTTACACCCTGAAAAGAAGTATACATCAGCTCAGTAAAAAGCCATCTTAAAAAGAGTCTTTAATCTTACTTTAAAACATTTAGCAAGGGAATGAAATAAATGGCCTGTAATACAGGCAGACCCAGAAGTCTTGCATATCTTTATCTTTTGAATACACAATTCTCAATAAGGGTGAACGCAGCAGGGCAACTTCAGTACCACAGTCTTTGTTCAAGGCTTCTGCTGAATATCCTGAATTAGTCCCTCTTTCCTTTCCGTGGATCTTACATTCATTTATTGCTACGTAAGGTCACAAGACTGACAACCCAGAGCAGACTAAAGCCTTTTTAGTTCTTCACAAAGTAAATCCCAAGTCTGTCAGCATCATTCTCTGCATCCTCCAAGCTCCATCAACCCTGTTTCAGAAGGGACAATCTAATATGCAAATGGAGTGTGGGTAACCCTGTGTTCAAGATGCATTCAGTCCTTAGTTCTTGACAGGCTACCGAACAATATACCGGTTGTGCCGCTAGTTTTTGTTGCGGCTTAGTAACTGGGAGTCAAACAGACCGCAAAGGTAAATCTTGGCTCAAGTGAAATCCATCTTTTTTACCTGAGTGTTCCTGCCATCGTTTCACCAAGTGAGTCTCATTACTGATATTCTGCTTTCTGTAACGTGTGTTTACCGGGCAGTGAAACACAAAAATTCCCAGCCCACTTTGGAGGTGAGCACAGTCCAGCCACAATGCTTCACTGGCACCAGTTCAGTCAACAATGTTCCACTGCACTTCCCTGCAAAGAAAAGTAGCTGACGCTTTGTCCCACACTGCCATGGCTAAAATCTGGGTATGCCAACAAGCCCATCTAAGGCAATCTGAAGCAGCATTGCACCATACTGCAGTCTGCCAAGATGATAAGCCCACAGTCTTGACTGCCATCTACCCACACATCTTAGCTTTCATCCTATTGAGAAGTAAATAGTAAAATGGGCTGTTGTGAACTGTCCATCAAAATCACTAAAAAAACTCGGTTCCATATGTTCCATTCTCTTTTTATGGCTAGCTGAGACATTCTTACAGGGGGCCTAAAAGCAAGAGTAGTGAAAGAAATTCTATATTAAGACAAAGAGCTAAGTTACACTAAAAGACCTGAACTCCTGTTTCTGAGAGCCTGAAGCAACTGGGCTCTGGGCGAGTGTCCAGGTACTTGTGCAAGCTCCTAAAGCCTTTGGAGGAGATTTATAGCCACTGAGAAGTGCCAGACCACAGGAGTAACTCTGTCCATGAGAGTAACTCTGGTCATAAAACACAATGCAGCATCGGTTTCTTAGAATCACAGAATCTTTTAGGCTGGAAAAGACCTTTAAGATCACTGAGTCCAACCATTAACCCAGCACTACCAAGTCCACCAATAAACCATAGTCTTCTTCCCACTATCTAGAAGAGCCGGGGTGTTACACAGCACAGAGCAATGGCATGAATGACAGCCCCAGACATGGTCTGTAAGAATAACTACTTTATCGGTACAGTGCTGTACACAGTCTGTGTCCCATCACTGAAGCACCTTCACCCTTTCTAGCTTTATCAAAGGATTTTTAACAGGAGCTCTTATTCCTCTGCGAGGCACTGATCCACGTGGCTTAGACACCAGTAAAAAGCTGGTGTAAGGACTGTTTCTGTGGCTCTGTGCCACTCTTACACGTCAGCTTTTGGTGGTACATTTCAGGGATACAGCAACACTTGTAGGGTCACTTTTATAGGAGGAGAATGAGTGTCCTAAATCCAGAGGTGATGAACATTCCAAATTGTGTACCAGTGCTCAAACATTTTTCTTCCCTGCCCACACAGCCAAAAATTTATCAGACTGTTTTTTACCTGTTATGCAAATCCCATCATTTAACGATCAAACCATTCTAGTAACACATGAAAACAAGATTCGAGCAACTCCTCCCTGACAGCACAGGGAGAAAGAAAAGTAAATATCCGTTACCTGTCTTAGGTACTGTCACCCTTTAGCAGCTCTGTTCCCATCACAAGAGAGCTGAGTGAGGCACGTTTAAGAATTTCTTTTATTTTAAAATTTATTTCCTGAGTCAATGTCTTACATTTTCCTCCACCTATTTTGCATGGCTTTTTATTCTCATCTCTATTTTTTTCAGCCTGCCACATCTCTTTCATACTTACCACTATTGTTTTTCTTGTTTCCTCTCATTCTGCATTTCCTCACATTTTGTAGGTCTTGTTGTTATTGTCATTATCTGGAGAGCTGCTGTTGCTTGACTTTTCCCTTAATTTGAGATGAACAGAGGAAAATGAATTATGTTCGATATTGAACATATGCACACAATAAACACCCAACTTTTAAAAGATGTCATGGAAGCATCTGCTGTGCTATATTTTTATGACTGGTATAAAACTGAAATAATTGGTATTTACTTTTTATTTTCATCTTCAGATGTCATTTCTGCCCACCCCCTCTATACCTACTTAAAAATGTAGCACTACATTAAAGTTAAATCCACACCAAAAAAAAAAAAAAGAGTCAATTTAAAAGCTTTTTTGAAGTTCTGAAATTAAAACATTCCCAGAGTAAAAATAATCTTAACTACTGCAAAGTTTTATGCCCTTTCTTGCACTCTACACTCATTATTGACTACAGCTTAAAAATCCATGCTCATTAAGGCTTTTACTACCTGTTGGTGTGCATGTAAGTGAAAGGCGTTTGTGTCTCACTACTTAAACTGAACTGACATACCTAATAAAACAGGCATCGAAAATGCAATAAAAGGTTTTTTGGCACTCCAGGAAGCGAGTGGGATCATAACATAATTAAAATATATAGAAGGCAACTCTGAGTCAGCAAGGCAGCTACAGGACTTGGTAACTGTCACTTGATTACTCTTGAAAGCTGATAAAAATCAGAAATAGTGATTGCCCACCACAGGCATACGATATCCTTGCTGCTTTAGAAACATAATCACTGTGTTGCAGGAGGTCTAATCAACAGCTACCTA
Source organism: Eurystomus gularis (assembly GCA_013400335.1). Taxonomy (NCBI): domain Eukaryota; kingdom Metazoa; phylum Chordata; class Aves; order Coraciiformes; family Coraciidae; genus Eurystomus; species Eurystomus gularis. The sequence goes on along the minus strand of VZZY01022222.1, from coordinate 157,276 downwards.
TAATCTCTGTGATAGCTGTAAAACTGTGTTAATGAAATATTCATGCAGATAACTGTCACAGGCATAAAACATCATAACCTGCTCCTTTTTACTAATAAATACTTTATCGGGCCATACTGTTCCAACTTATTTTCCTGTAAAAGCAATGCAGGTTCAGCTGCTGATTCTTCTTGGACACTATGAGCACCAGCTCACTGAAAATGTCAGTCTCGAACTCAGCTCCTGAAGAAGCAAGGATCAGATGTTGCAGCCTGTTCCTGGAGAAGATGGCATCAACGCAACTTCAAATTTTAGAGGTAGTTCCTTTTGTTTATACAGGAAAAGTTCTCATTTGAGAAAGGTGAGAGGTTGGATACATGTGGGTCATTCTTGCTCCTACTTCCATAGCTCAGGAAAACATCAAAGAGGGAGGACTTTGTTTAGCAAAGGCATTGGCTGACATGACAACTACTTCTCAGTCTTGGAAGGTCATTTAATCTCTCTGGATCTCACCTCTGGACAACCAAGGAGACAGTACTTCCTTTCTGCTTTGCCTACAGATAGAGTAAACATTAAATAGATCTATTAGTATGTGGCTGTGAAGTAATCGGGCAATGTCACATTAATAATAAATTGTTTAAAATAATTTGTGCAATAGTATACAGTTTGCAATGTACATTACAATATCCATGAAACATAAAATTAACCAAGATGGTAGTGTCTAATTATGAGACTTCAGAACAGCTGGCATGACAGTAGACAAAAAAATATGAGGTTTTTATTAAGAATCAAGAATCCCACCTATCTCAAGACCATGAAAGAGTTCCCAAAAGACTCCAAGAAACTCTGAAAGTTAGGCAGTTATTTGAGAAATACAGACCATAATCAGTTTAACTAGTTTATTTTGTGTAGAACAATCAAAAGCATTGCTTATATAGCATCGCATATGAAATTTTATGTCATTTCCCTGTGATTAGAACATTAAATTTTTTATCTTTAAAGCCTGAAGTGATCACTTCCTTGATAGAAGGGATTTAATCTTCAACTCCTTTTTTAACTTCATTTGCCAATTCAGTACTATACAAAACTTTCAGTGTATTAAATGAGGCAATGTGGAAAACATTTTTAAAGACAAGGAACCTTCTGGATAAAATGTCCAATGATGATATCAAATATCTTTTCAAATATGCCTCTTGACTCATAATTTAGCCACCCACAGTTCTACTGTCATTTCAATAGCTGTACCAGAATAATAGCAAGAGATTTCATGTTACCTGAAAGAAAATCTAAGCTCCCTTTAGACATCTTAAAATATAAAATACCAAACTTAGCCAAGAAGAACTAAAAGACAGATTCAAGAAATAAATTCAGTTGCTCCAAGCAGAATTTGCAGCCTTGCTCCAAAAACCCTGCTCAGCTACTGCCTGCTCTCAAGACACCTCCATGTGATAGATATTTACCATTTAAAGTTACCAGGCTACCTAGAGCTACCTAGAGTTGTGCCCGGGAGTGTTTCAAATCACTGCAACCATAAATCACGGTCCAAGAGGGGCCCCGCAGCCAAACTGAAGTAGATCTTTACCAGCCACATCAGAGTTACTACAAATCCACCACACAGGAGCTCCAAAGAGCCAGACTTGTTAAACATAGGCAGAGCAGCTTAAGATGAACCTAAGATCACAATCAAGACCTAACTCTACATCGCAGTTACAGCCAGAGCAGACTCATTGCAGCAATGAAATCAAGCTGCTCCAGACATGCTTGCAAGGTGCCCAGGCACCTCCGGCACCCCTTTGACTCTGCCACGCTTCAGCCGTAGCGGTACAGGGTAACTCAGGACACGTCTCACACTCCATATTTCAGGATTCACAGATGAAGCAGCAACATCCTTCTCTTCTGCTTGGGAATCTGATAGATGTGATGAGCTTCTGCTCAGAAAATATTTACATTTTGTCAGAGCGAGCATCACATACAACCCTGGTTACATGGTTTAGGTTTGTTGATGTTGTTCCCTCAATTGCTCACTTTTCTCCTCCAGAGGACTCTGAATTATTAGTGTGCCAAAGCATAGCTCTAGCAGGAGAAGCTGGTCTCATCCACATGCAAAATAGCTGCCAGAATGGAAGCTGTACTCTTCCCAAGGATCTGTGGGTTTGACTGTCCTCAGGCAGAAAGCATAATGAGTCTCAATTTTCTACATCCTATTTGAGTAATGTAAATAATTGGTACATTAGCTAATAAAAGGGCCTTCGCTGTGCTAGTTACCACTTAAAAGAAAACTTGGGTAGGTATGCCATCCAATTAAAAAAAAAATTATGAAGACAAAAAGTGAGTTCCAGACTGTAAATCCCAAGAGGTGTAACTCAGAATATCCCCGCTGACCTGCCAATATTTTTAGTTTGTATTCTGAAAGCCTCTGTTCCTCATGAGACATGCATTAACAAGCAAAGCTGTGACATCCAAGGGTACTGAAAACACCAGGTTTCTCTGTTGGTGTCCTGCAACAGGCATAGCTAAATTCAGATGCTCATATACTTATCTCTATTCAAAAAGCAGCTCTATGTGCTGTCTCTAGTCTTCAATCCTGATGTGTATGGATGTCAGGAGCTAGTCAGGATAAGTTTAAAAAGGCTCTTTTACCAATTAGCTCTTGTTTTATATCCCTAATCTTTGAAAAAAATTAACCTGGAGTCAGATTTCTCAGTGCTCTCCAGAAAGAATCTCAATATTATTCATTTGGTAATTTGATAATATAAATAAAGCAATAATCTCATTCATGCTTTCAGCAGAGCATCATGCAAATGTCAACTAATTGTGGTTAATTAAAAAATTATCTGCAAGCTTCTTTTCTAGATGCATGAGAACCAGTTATTTGATTCTATAATTATGACATTATAAAACTGTTTTTAAAGAATAAATGAAGTAACAGGGCATAAAATACTGAAAGTGGTGTAAAAGGAGTTAATTATGTTGTACAATATATGGTATGACCATAAAGCAGTCAGGACCAAGGGATAACATGAATAGAGATTCAGTATTTTATCACCTTCACTATCTTTCTGCTTACACTGTCAGCCCAGTAGCCTGAAAACATTTAGTTTTTAGAGAGCCAAACTTATGTCATGATAACCGTGGACTGTGGAAGCAATTTCTGTCCAGAGAGCATGAGATGAGGATGCAGAACAATGCTGTTTAGGCAGTGCAGGCTTCAGTGCAAGCTCTAAACAATTATGCTCTTAGTTCTGAAGAAATACGTGAGTAACATGGTCTAGTGGTCATGGTAGAGTTGGGCTGATGGCTGGACTTGATGGTCTTAGAGGTCTTTTCCAACCTTAATGATTCTGTGATTCTATGATAATCATACTTCACAATTTCCTGGGCAGTCTAGGAACTTAGGACATCTGACATATGGCTCATATGTGACATGTACTGTCACGAGTCATTATGGGATGAATAATATATTTTACATATCAGAGTTCAGGTATGTGGAAAGTGTGCAAGTGCTATTTTTCTGATATGTATTCTGTAAAATTAAACGTGCTGCCATTAAACACCTATTTTTCCTTAAACTAAAATAAAATATCTTAAAGAAATGTAAACGTAAATATTGAAGCAGACAACAACAACAACAAAAAAGTGGGTTTTGTTTTCTTAATCTGTTCTAAGATGCACTGTGGATGTTTTCATAAATTACTATTTTGGAAATAAAAATAAATAGACATGCAAGATATATATGAATATGGAATTATCTTTGAGCAGTCAGGCCATGAGCTGTAGGTACTTTGGAGGCATTAAAAATTTGGAGGGAAAGCTCCTGTATCCTCTGAGCTGTTTAAATACCTGTAAAGTCTTTTCATGCAAACTGTATGGGTCATGTGAACATCCATTTGCCCTGTAAGAGGCACCCAGTGGAAGACATTGAAGGGAGGGAAACATATATTTATATCTTGAGGGTTACAGACTCTGTCTGACTGCTCAGAAACAAAACTTATAGCAAGAGCAGAATGAGGAGCACCAAAGAAAATACCAGTACACGTTTGTTTATTACTGACATGACACATGCTCTGTAGGATTTGTATTTATTTCTTCCTTACAAGTGAAAGCAGCTTCTCCCAATTAAGAATTACCAGGTTTCACTGAAAATTATTGTTGCAATCTCCTTTTCAACTGTGTCGCTGGTCAGTACCAAATAAGGTTTTACTTTCTATAAAAATAATAGTGAAATATATTTATAATGTGTTGATGCTAGAGTAGTGTAACCACATAACCTTGTTGCTGTAAACCTCATCCTTCCCTTCCAAGTTGGCTCTAAAATTAGTTTATGTAGCACAATTTTTCTGCTTGCTCCACCACAGTTTGCAGCGTAGCTAAAAACAACACAGCAGGACGCTGCAGCTTCTGTGGAGTCCTCACGCCAACTCTTCAGGTGCCAAGAAAAAGATGAGACAGCATCAAAGATTAACATGAACATGCATAATCCTGTGTGTTTGTCTCCCCACTTTTTTGGGGGACATTCATTTCCAAAAGGGGAGGCATTTTCTACCCTCAGCCTGCTGGGCTGGGTTTTATTCTGGAAGTCTAGCAGGCTTGTGGTTAGGTTTGGATCCTGCTTTTGAAACAGAGATACTGAAAAATGCATACATGGGAAGCAAGCATAGGAAGATAAGCTCTGCTGTCTCTTTGTCTCTTACACACACATCATTTGCCACTTGGCTAATGTAGATAGATGTGCCTGTGAGTAGGAAAAGAAAAAGTTCTGGTTTCATTGGTCCTAATTCACCTGCTGCTGCCTGATTTAGTAGAACAGCTTTAACCTTTTCATGCTCTCAGTCAAAGGGTAAGCACAATAATTATGACCAATCCAAGAAGGAAACTGGCTGAAAAGCTTCCATCATTTTAGCCTTTGGTTGAGCAGGGGAGCAGTAATCACACTGTAATTCCCTCCCACAAAATAGTACCTAAGGCACAGTAAATTGTTCACTGATACGTGCTTTCCCAGAGGAGGTCACGTTAATGAAAACAGTGAGAGTCATTACCATATACTCTCTGGTTGTTGAATGGGTTTCCAAAGCACTACTTCCTTCTCTTTGTCTCCTCATCAGTCATTAATTGTTGTATTTTCTCTGCTAATATCCTAGACAAGTTAAGTGAAATTAAACCAGAGTGACAGCATGAAAATGGCAGAAAATTAATTGGTGCGTTCGCCTAAGAACAATATCAGGTTTTAACTATATCCTGGGATAGCCTTTTACCAAAAAGAAAAAGGAATCTCAATTGTCTCTGCTTGAATTGTCTGTGCTGTACCATTGATGGGCACCCTGGTAGCGTACGTTGCCTTGGCTGAAACAAAGGAATGCCACATGTTAAAACAACAATTTTCCGTACACTGACATTTGCCAGAATTTCTGACATCACTTCAACTGTTAGTCTGGAGATGACTGCTGCCAAATAACATGCATGTGACCCACATGTCAGATACAGTTGATCTTCTTTCTCTGGCTTGTGTCCTCAATTATTTTGATCATCTACTGGATGGTAACATCCATTGAATTCAGTTGTTACCTTTTCCTCTATACAAAGTTAATGAACTTTCTTTCTTAAGTCGTACTTCAATTGTCTGTGTGTGACACAGCAGTCTGCCATCCGAGAAAGTACCTGTCTCCTGGAACCCAACATCAGAGCCGGATTTTAGCGCTCTGCAACCATGGTTACATCCACTGTGCTCTCCTGAATTTCACATAATTGAGTAACTGGCTTAGCACTGCTGCAACAAGAAAGCCTATTCATTCACTTCATCCTTCCACATGGTAGTTCTTTCTATCAGCTGCTTGTTCAAAACAGCTCCAACAGTGAATCAGATCATGAACATTTCTTTGGTTACTGGAGCTACATTTTCTTTAATTAACATTAGAGGAAATTCATTCCTAAGTGTGCATATGTGTTTGGGGCTAATTTAAGTTTAATTTCTGAGACCTTTTCTGTGATATTTGTAATATAAATATGATTTCTTTTTTGTTCTGCACTTACTGTTTCATATAACCTAAGAATTTACATTTTGAACAGAAAATGTCATAATAATTCAGCAAGGAAAGTAGAAAGAGAAACCAAGGGAATCACTTAACCTCCAGCCAGAAATAGTGGTTGCAAAGCTTCCATTTGCTTTTAAGGCTCGTAAAGCAGCCACAGGCCAGAGGGAGAAATGGAAGATTATAGGCACAGATGGTCTGAGGCTGAAAGAGGTAAAGGTAGCTGAAAAAATTCTTTTAAGAAACTGAAACTATAATTTACGTTCTGGCTTTGTTTGGCTTTGGGCAGTTAAAAGCAGCTGACTCTGAAAACTCAGCTTGGTTGGGAATTGTGTGTGTTGAGAGGAGATTTACTTTGGCAATATTTTATCCCTGATAATGTTTAGAGCTGAACAAGGTCAGGGACAGTCCCAGATTAAAAGGATTGTACTTTCAAGTCTACGATTTTGTAATAGCAACTCATTGATACATACAACTGTATTACCACAACTAAAGTTGGAGCTTGAAGTGCTGAATTTATTTTTCAGGCATTTCTACTTTTTCTTAACAAAGGACAATAGTACATTGCCATATGAATTCCTGAATCATGTACAGGGAGGTTTCAGAAATTGTGATATTTGGGCATGAAGTGAAATAGAGAATACTAAATGCATAAGCCAATACATAGTATGCTTAAAAGCTGAAGAAGATATCATTGTTGCTAAATGATTACAGGACATTCTAAACACTAGTTAGGGTTTTAGAAAAAATACCTAGGATAGAGTAAAAAATTTCTAAATAGAAATTTTCATATGAAAAAATCTTTGCATGTGTATCAAAGCCTCCAGTAGGCTTCAATAAGGATTTATTGGCACGTGTGGTGTTCCTCTGCCCATATAAGCAAGTATATCTCTCCAGTTGCTGTAAATATGGCATGTGAGACCAAAAAAAACAATCCCCATTGTTGAAAAAAACAATTGTGCACCAGTGCCTACGGTCACGGCATGAACATGTGAAACCTGTGGGCCCCAGGTTGGAGTTGACCTGTGAATGAGTCACAACCTAGAAGAATGTTTTGGTTTCCCTATTGGCTTCATGTTCCAGAGGCAGAACCTGGCCCACCTGTGTCTCTGGGGTTCTGCCCTCATCCAGGTGGTCGTGTCTGGGGTGGTGGGCAAGGCCAGGGCTATATTAATTAGGAGCCGATTGGCCAGAAGAGTTTCCTGCTGTGTGTGGCTTCTGTTGGGGCTGGTTGCATCTTGCTGAGCTCTCTTGGTGCTGCCCTTCCATGTGAGGGGCCACTGAGGGAGCCATCTCTGTTCGTTGTGTCCAGCAGGTGATGCTGGCACCACAGTGGGCAGCAGAGGAGCTGGACCCACAGGAACCTATGGCAACACTGTCTGAAAGAAGACTTCCAAGGGGACGTTGCTGAGTTAAGTGTTGTCCTGTGTGACCAGGCAACTGATGGCAGCATAAAACGGCTGGATCAGTACAACAACATGCCTGTATCCACAACTCTTACACAAGGAAAGTATTCTTGGCTAAAAGGAGTATCCTTGAGCACTTTTATACCCAGAATCTTGTTATCAGTAAAGGGGAACAAATTCTACTGTATGGAGACAAGAATTTATTGTTGCCCTGACTAAAATATGAACAACCTAATCAAGAGGCTATAAACAATTATTATCCCCATTGCAATGCTAGTAACAGCCATAGTCCAAATTAAAACAAAAAAAAGCCCTTAGTAATACAGTTAAAATTCACCAGTCCCTCTCCCTTTTCTCTGCTGTGAGGCTCACGCTTCCAGGCTTTGTCTGGGTCACAAGGCTGATGGTTTCAGACTTCCCCAAAAAGACTAGAAAGAGATTTGCCGCAAGTTGTAGCATCTAAGGATTTCTGCTGAGAGGTGTACAATATCCAGGATGGGGTTTTCTTCCTCCCCAGTCTTGGGTTCTCCTTGGGTTTCTTTTCAGATGTTTTTTGTTCATAGCCCCAGCTTCCCTCTCAGGGGCTCCCAGCTAAAGCCAGAGCATGGCACAGTCACCTCTCCCACCCCCAGCTCTCCTCAAGGGCTGATCTTTTTATTCACTGACTCCCCACTGTCATCGGTTGGGTCAGTGCCACACTGGGGATCAGAGGGTGAAGCTAAAACAGGAGAGTCCACAGGCACTGCTCCTCTCTGCAACTGCTAAACCAGGCTGAACTCAGCTGTGGATGTAACAAGCCTGGATAAGCCCTGAGACCCTGCATTGTTGGAGCAGTATGAAGCCTGAGACCTGTTACAACACATGACAAAATCATATTTCCTGGGCTACGATGACAAGGGTGGTATGATTGGAGGCAAGTGCTGCTGCAGAACATGCTATTAGATACCACTCCTTCTCCAAGACCTGACATAAATGCTCTGCCTATGTGCACAGCAGGTACACCAGTAGCAGGGGCTGAGCCAAGCCACACTCTAAGCAATCAGCAGGTCCTCAGCTACAGTAGCTGGCATGCCAGCAGGGAGGAGACAAAGGGAACTGATCAGGACATTGCCGATATCTAGCAGAGTGAAAGGTTACAATAAAAGCAATCTTAAATGGGAGGTGTAGATTTATATTTGGGAGATGGGGAGATGGTGTTAATGGGGCCGTAGACCCTTCATTAAATACTTTTATGTTGATGCTCACCTCTCAGCACTGCAGTTATCTTCATCACAGGGTAATACCACATAGCTGTTCTGAGTATTGACTGTCTAAACCTGTGCAGCCCTGGTTGGTATCTAATTTGTACTATAGTTCACATAACAACCACAATGATGAATTCAGAATGTCTCTATGACCTTGATTAAAAGGAAAATCTGGAGAAAAAAACATGTTCAGGTTTTATTAGAGTGGAACACAAAATGATATGAGGAAAGATGTTCAAGGCAGGTTGGATGGGGCCTTCACCAACCTGGTCTAGCGGGAGGTGTCCCTGCCATGGCAGGGGGTTGGAACTAGATTATTTTTGAGGTCCCTTCCAACCCAAACCGTTCTATAATTCTATGAAACTTTGGTCTTGGAATGCTGCATTTAAGTGGAATCATTTACTGCTACCACAGAGAAGTGGTCTGTCTCTTCACCATACCAAAATTTTATAAAACTGTTTCTGCTAATGAGATTTTGAGTGTTGATGCTTTCAGATACATTATCTGTCACAAAAAGAGGGATGCAACACTTAGTCATGTAAAACAACTCGGGGACTAACCAGAAATCAAGTCACTAAAATAATGAGAACATCTGTTCAACATCTGTTGTTTAACGTAATTTACTAGACCTGAGTACAGGAAAACACAGTGTTCTCATTACTGGTCCATTGACAGACAAAGTAATGAGAAATTGATTGGAATTATTAACAGCTCCATTTCAGCTTAATGTGCATAAGATATCACTTAATTCTGACATTATATTTCTTTTTTAATTCAGAATCTGATCATACAAATGATTGCTTTTCAGCTGCTTTTGCTAGCACCTTTTTGAACACAGGAAGCAAGCAAGAAAACGTTCAACATGTGTGAAGTGAACAATATATAACAAAATTCTTGTTTAACTTTCTCAACACCGTAGCTGCTTGAGTTCAGGATGAAATATTATCTTTTTTTTTTCCTTACATGGTTCCGTGGAAATGAATGCAACATCATGAAACCCTGACCTCTGCTAAGGATGCCATTCAATCTCACAGTTCTAAGGAAATTTCTAAAAATCTGAAATAGTATTCTTTTTCAATCCATTTTATCCACCTTAATTTGAACATTTTGAAGGATGCGAGCATCAAGCATAATATTATTTCCTTTAACATATTAAAAATACCCCATAAAGAATATGAGATTTAAATATATTTGTGCTTCAGTGGTGTAAATATTTATAAGCTTTACATGAAATATAGCCAGCATTTATTGCTAATGTAGCTATTGATTAGTAAAATCTAGAGTGAAAAAGGTTACGTTACCCTTGTATTAAAACACTCTGAAATGGGCCTTGTATCACATTTTATCACCTTTTTTTTCTCTAATGGGAATATTTTGCAAAACATTTAAATTCATAACTTATCCCCTGAAGTTTTTTAATCACTTTTCTGTTATGGAAACAATTAATAACTGAATTATATATACTGGAATAGAATCTACTCCTCCTACTAGAAAAGCAGTTTTAACTTGAAGCCTTCAGGGGGTCCACATCCAAAGGAAACCTCTCACTCTGCTAAGGTTTTTGTTCACTTGAATTTAAGCATCGTTCACTGGGGAGGAGGAAGAGGCGATTTAGATATCAGACATACAAGCAGTGAGTAATCCTGTAAGGCTGTGCCTCCTTTTCCCTAACAACTGTTTCCACAGAATTGCTGGAGAAAGAGTGCAAACATCTGAGGGCAAACTAAACCTCTCATAAATGACGTGAATGATTGATTTCACTTAAGCATGTGATTTAAGGAGCCTGATGAGAAATGTAGGAAATTCAACAGGTTTCAGCTCAAGAATGTGTGGGAAAAGCAAATAACTTCCTAACATCTCATCCATCTAATGGGAAGAATTCAATGGGCTTCCCTAAGTCCAAGTTCAGTATACAACAGAGTACAAGCTCAGTACGTAACAGAGTTTAGCACTGTGTTGTATTGCACAGATGAGCCCGGATACATAATCATGTTATCACATGTCAGCTGATTTTCAGCTATATTTCACGTGCATGTTTTTTTCCTATTTCATGAAAAACTAATCTATGTCAAATCACCAAGAACTGACATGGGTTGAGAGCATTCAAACTGTTAAGTGCTGCAGCTCAGCTGATAAACTTGTAATGCTGTGGTAATTCAGTTTTGTGTTTCCTGTTGCTTCACACATCAATGTTCTTGACAGAAAAGAAGCCAGATCAGTTTAAGCGGGTATTCTGTGGGGAAGCAAAGCATTAGCTCCCATCTGTTTCCCTTTCTCAGTGTTCTTGCTCTCTGGCACCCTGACCCAACATGCCAGGCTCAGAGGAGCAGGAGGAAGTGCTGTGCTGCACTGGGAATTCAAACAGTGTCAACAGCACTGGGACATCAAGGAAGGGAGCAGGAGCCCCAGGCTTTCACCCTGGCTTGTGTCTGGACTAAGGAGGCACCATATGACTTGTGGAGGGATACCTCCCCCACCACCATATGGCCTGACACAGGATGTAAAGAGACATCAGTGCTTCTGTTCACCCCAGGGCTGCACCTATCTCTGCAATCCTGAGATAAAAACCTCTGAATTATTTTTGAACAGAGAAAAGAGAGAGGAAACTAGACTTCCAGTTTTGGAAGTTGTGGTTAAAGTGTTGATTGACTTGCATAAAACTGAGGTGCCATCTAATCACAGCACCAAGATTGTGCAGTACCTGCTGTATGTTATGCCTGGCTCCAGGCTGTGCTGCATAACCCATGCACTTCATCAAAAATTTGCAAAAAATAGGAGACAAAGTGATACAAGATGGAGGAAAATTTTCAGATAATCATCTACAAAAAAATGAAGCCTGATCTGCTTCTACAAAAGCAGCAAGAGTTTATTTCTAAGTCTTCTTTTAATATTAATTCTTGTCATGACCGCAGTGAATTTCTACATTTCAGATTATTTTTGGTTTCTCTGAGGCAGATGGAGTTTGCCTTTCACATGATGTCCTGAGGGTGAAGGTTCAGTAAGGATGAACTATGCAATCTGCTTCACTATAACACATGACATACTGTTGATCAAAGAAGAATGTGTTAGGGACCAGATGTTGCAAGTAGTAATAACATGTCCCAAGCTTTGCTTTCACCTAATGCATGATATGGTGGAACTAAAAGTACATGTAAGATGTCATCAATAGGGAAAATATAAGCGAATACCACAGAAGAAATATCTCAACTACTTTTTTTGTCTCATTATTAATTCTCCCCTTCCCTATTTTAATATTCTGCTGTAATTTCCCTCTTGAGTTTAATTTCCTTCATCACATTTTTGCCCCATTGGGATATTTCACTTAAAATTGGGTTGAGCGCTGCCTTTAATTTATTCTTTTCACTTAAAGTGCAGGGGTCCACTTTTCCCCCAAAGGGTACAACACTACTGAGGATTATTTCAAATCCTAAAGGAAAGCAGCATGTTCCAATTAGTCAAACTCTCTCCCTTTGTCTCAGTATAGTTGTTTAATTCTGTTTTTCTGTAGACTTTTAGTGTAGGACAGATATTTGAATAGTTAGAATACTATGTTTTGAATCTATTGAAAGAATCTTGAGCTTGAGAGCTGGAACAAGAAAAATGATCACTGTTTCATTTCCAAATTTGACATGGGTTTCTTATGGGCTGTCACATCATTTCATCTTTGTGTCACACTTTCCCATCTACCACGAGTTAGTATAGAAGACCAGCAGAACATGACTCAGCAATGCCATCCTTTTTCCAAAAGAAAAAAACAAACAATAAAAAAAATCCCACACTGTGCTAGGTTTGCAGGTTGCCTAAAATAATCCTTCAACTTCCTTTTGTTTCCTTGTGTCCTCAGTCCAGAAGATTAGAATAATTGTTTAAAAAAAAAAAAATAAAATCACAATCTATGAGGAAAGCTACTAGGATTGTTTAGACTAAAGAAAAAAAGGTGAGTACGTCAATGCTTTTCAGACATAGGTATTTGAGAAGAAGGCACATTAATCTTTTCTCCATGTCAATGCTGAATAGAATTAGTGGTAATGGATTTAAATTTCAGCAAGAAAGATGGAGGTTAGTATTAGAAAACAAGTCTTTTACAAGAAGGACAGTGAAGCCTGGGTTATTATGGAGCCTTTAAGTTCAATTTAGACAAACATCTCTCATAGATATTAACACTTTGTGGGACAGGTTTATGGACAAGCTAAGCTCTGACTTCTCTGTTTGCCAGACACATTTTCTAAAGCTCCTTTTCTTTTCCTGAATCCTTTGCTCTCCTGTTATATCTGTAAGAGGAAAATGTGACTCTTCTGGAGTCAGCATTGCGCCTGTCAGAACAGCACAGGCATGGCCATGTATGTATCACTATGTCACTGAAATGCAACTAATTTATGCATCACATCTTTTTATAGGTAGTTTATTGCCAAGTCCTACCTTTAATACTTGCTAAGGTTGAAAAAAAAGAAAAATACCAGCTCTTAACAACTCTGTTCATCAAGTCATTGTGTTTTTCTGGAATGTAATGCAGGCTTTCTTTATTTTCAAATTGAAACCATAATGTCATCTCATATTTTATAGTCATAATCTTTCAACACAGACTTCTAACTATCTCATTAGGGACTTGGGATGTTTGAGAGTTCTTTTTTCATTATTTCTGTGATTTTTTTTTGTCTAAAACAGAAGGGCACGTTGGCCTGTAATATGGAGTCTAGTTTGACTTTATTTCACCAAGTCTGTTCACAAACTTTGGTTGCAACTGAGAGGGCACCTACAGCCTCCCCCGCCAGCACCAGGCTGCAGCTATTTTCATAACTACTGTCCTCCCTGACATCGAGGCTGCAGGACACACTTGTCCCTAGGCTGTAACACGTTAACATTTCCAAATCACTTGAATTCTCAAAAGGACAACTTTAAATGCTGCAGCAAGAGACATTTCCACTTACTCAGGAGAAATTTTCAGGGTATGTACAGGCTCAGAGTTAAAGCTGGATTCTCCGCTGCTGGCTTGCAAGAGTCCTGTAAGCTGGAATAGAGGAAAAACCCCAAAAGTTAACTATTGCCCTGTGCAAAGCAGCTGAAATGCCTCCTTTGCACTGATTGACGTTGAGAAAACAGAAAGGAATTCCCAGCTGAAGTGCTGGGGCCTGAGTTTTGGGCCCCAGGTTCGAGTTGACCTGTGAATGAGTCACAACCTAGAAGAATGTTTTGTTTTCCCTATTGGCTTCATGTTCCAGAGGCAGAACCTGGCCCACCTGTGTCTCTGTGGCTCTGCACTCACCCAGGTGGTCATGGTTGGGGTGGGGGTGGGGGGGCAAGGCCAGGGCTACTTTAACAGGAGCTGATCAATCAGAGGAGCTTCCTGTTGGGTGTGGCTTCTGTTGGGGCTGGTTGCATCTTGCTGAGCTCTCTCAGTGGTGTCCTTCCATGTGAAGGGCCACTGAGGGAGCCATCTCTGTTCGTTGTGTCCAGCAGGCGATGCTGGCACCACAGTGGGCAGCAGAGGAGCTGGACCCACAGGAACCTATGGCAACACTGTCTGAAAGAAGACTTCTGAGGGGATTTGGTGAGTTCAGTGTTGTCCTGTGTGATCAGGCAACTGATGGCAGCATAAAATGATGATGGCTGAACTGGCACAACACCAGTGCAGCAGCATCTTTTCCCCATGTACCTATGGGGACTGCTGGCTTTTTAGGGTTGAGTCATTTGTTATACAGCACTCACTGAAATCCCTCTCAGTGGGAGCCGTGGCTTGCAAAATGCTTCAGAGAATCTAAAGAAATCAGATCACATGTTAATGAGTGTGGTATAAATAGATTTGGCTGCTGAACATCTTTGTAATTTGTGAAAAGTAATGATGTTCTGAAGCCCTCTCAGTTAATGAAAATAAATAGTATGTACTTAACATTTCATTAAAGAAGGTAGCTCATGTTAATATCAACTTTTATTTAAAAATATATTAGCTTAGGAAAAGTATGAAAGATATACCATAGGGACATTTTCTGGACTCAGTGGGGGAAGGTACTTTTAGGGTTTAACCCATTTATCTGGACACATTTATATAAAGCTAACTCGAGCTTCCCAGTTTAGCGTTATTAAAAGTGGAATATTTGTACCTCAGAGAAATAATACTGTAATCCATCACCTACTGGCCTTCCTCTTAGTTCAAGCAGGTAACTGTTTCTTTTTTTTTTTTTTTTAGTTTAGTGACACAACATTTTATCTCTTATTCTGACTAACGTGGTTTGAGTTACAGCATTTAGTATTAGAGTTTATTTTCTCATGCCTCTGTTGTGGGTTATAATAAAGGGGTGTCTCCTTTGCCTCTGCACAGCTGATTCCCCTCAGTTTGGACATCTCATAGGGAAGCATTAAAAGGATTCTTCTTCATCTGTGAGTTGCTTAAAGGGATTAATGATATTAATTCACCTCCTTAGCAATGTAAGGACAGTCAGTATGGTCCACATTGCATAAAATATGAGATAGAAACAGTAAGAGGGACACTTGCTCAGTGCCATTAGCACAAGTCAGTCTGGTTTACCAGTCTAGACCTCAGTAGGTCACTGTCTCACTCTTCCTTAGCCAGGCATTACAAACACACAGTACAGAGTAGCTTTTTTTTTTTTGCTGTGCAGCTCCCACAGTCTTTGCCATTTTGGTGCCTCATTCCACTTGGGGCCAGAAAGTTTTTCATTATTCTCAACATGAAACTTCCCCTAAGTAACAGCAAGTTAAGCCTGTTACTTGCTAACCTATTCATTAGGTTCTTTTCCAGTTCAGCATCACAGCTAGCAAGAAAATTTCCATTAAAACCCAATTTTGCCCACAAGATGAGAAAATTGATCATCAACGTTTTTCAAATAAATTTTAGCTATCAGCTTGCTCTGAGACCATTTTCTGAAGTCTGTAAAAATGTTTAATAACTAACTGGCATTAAGCAATATGCAAAAATATCTTAATAATCTAGCATTGCATTTAATTGAAGATTTTAATAAAAACTTAATTAAGGTTCCCACATTTATACTTGGGGGCTATCCTGAACTCAATACCATTCAAATCCCATTAGTGCTAATGGACTAACGCCGAATGTGGGGAATATAAACCACATATAATTTACTTTTAACAAGTCATTCATCCTACATTAAATATAAAACTATTATTAAAAACACATTCAAGAGGATTAACCACTATTATTACAATGTATGTTTTTAATAGTCAGTTGATATTTATTTAGTTTATACTACTGTCTAATTATTACACAATTATGGCTTTATAATGCCCCTGTAAATCTTCAGCAAATGAAATGTCTATCTGGAAACATTAATTTTAAAAGTTACCAGACTACATATGTTAATGTCATTAGCTCAATTTCTTTCTCTTTTTTTCTATAAAAAAATAGAGAGGAAAAGTATAATTGAAAGAACATGTAGGCAAGAGAACTTTAGAGAAGCAAGACTGTGAGTACACAGCAGATGATCAGAAGAAGGTTGGATCTCAAAACAGCACTGATTTTTTTAAATGCAAAAATATTTAAATGACAAGAGTCTGTTTCTTCACATGAGATTTTAACAAAGAAAATATAATCAACAGATAGTTACCAGACCAAGGGGAGAGGGGATGGTAAATTGAGAAGAATGCAGGCAGAGATCATCTCAAGCAGCTGAGTTTTGGACAAGGAAAACTTTTCAGGTCCTCTAAAAGAAAATGAAAACCTTGAATTTGGAATATTTTGTCTATTTAAGGTATTTTAAAGGATGGGTTATATAGCCCAAGCATAGCTTCTCCAGTGGAAGCTAAGAATATTCCTTAAAATGGACAATAATTGCTTCCTGAAGAAAAAACATTGTTTAAAGGACCACTGTGCTCATATTTTATCAGGAACCATGATAAGTGTTGATAAGTGACACATAAGCTAATATACACAGGGAACCTGTAGCAGATACAGCCCTAAACTAAATGTAGAATGCTGCACTCCACCATATGACATGCAAGTGCACACAGGACTAGCTAGAGCTAATGGAAATGCCTATATATTTCTTTATAATTATCCTTGTAAATCCACATCCGCTAAGTGACAGAAAGTCTCTTGGAATAGGTCTAGTGTATACAAGGAGATATGTCTTCAGAAAGTTTATATAGTATACAGACTTTGACCTTAAGTCTACTGAAGCCAACGCGCATCTCTTCATTGACATGAGAAGGCTCTGAGTCACAACTAATGCCATCTGTCTGGCTTGTATTAATCACTTTAATGAGCTAAGGTTGTATTTAAAAGCAGAAAGAAAAAAAAAACCAAAATAAAGGGTCTGCTTTGACTTTTAAATCCTTTGATTTCACTGGTTTCTGTCCTAACATTAAAGTTATTTAAACATGTTTTAATTGCTTACATTACAAACACATAAGGCTTTGAAATACAGAACATTAATGAGAGTTTTTACTATCTGGCCACAGCAGCTCATGGAATGTGTGTGATTTAGCTATATTTGCTGAAAAATAATCTCTAAAGCTTTGAGATAGTTCAAAATTGTTCTTTTTCCCTGTTATATTTCTGTTAAATTCTAGACAGCCTCCTCAAGAAGTTAAGACGACTCATTAACAATCTGAGGATTATACTTGAATCTCGAATCATTGAATGAGATCTCAATTCCTCTGTGAAATGTGGATATTATTTCAACTACATGTTATTCTTTTTACATACTAAATGCTCAGAGATTGTTCTGTTCTTTTCTTAGGGAATTCATATCATTCCTGTCAGTAATGCTGCTTCTTCCGTTCATGGTACCATCTTCCTCTCTGTGGTGGTCAGACCCTCATGGAGCTCTTCATACAACTAACTTTTAACAAGTCACTTTGCATCGAACTTTGACTTGATTTCAGATTGGAGGACCTCCATCACTTCCCTGTAGAGGGATGTGAGGCTCATTGGCTTATAATTGCCCCACTCCTCCTTCTTATCCTTCTTGAAGATAGCCAAGACATCTGTTCCCTTTCGGTCTTCAAGAACCTCTCCCAATTGCCATTACCTTTCAAAGATAAGAGTGGCCCCTCAATGACACAACACTCATGCATGCAACTGTGAATTTATGTACATCCAGTTTAACCAGTTTATTTCAGTGCTCCCTAACAAGGTCTTCCTCAACTGAGGGTAGGTCTTCCTCGCTTCAGACTTTCTCTCTGGTCTCGAGAGCCTGGGATTTGCTAAAAAAGCCCTAATTTTTACCCCAACTAACATTTCTGTATTATGATCATTTGCTGTCCTGCCGCAGATTCACAGGTTCCCCTAGCAGGCATGAATTTTGCAGGAGCATTTGAGCAACTGTTGGTAGAACATCTAGAAATGTGTGATTAACACTGAGCATGGAGGGAAGGATGAAGGGGAAAATCAAGCTTGGTAAATAAAGTGCATAACACCCCAATATATTGTAAAACTACTCAGAAAACGCAAATAAAACCAGTTCTCTTCATGTATAAAACCTGACATCCTCAGTCTCCCAACGACTGACAGTCTGACACTTTAGTCATGAAACCTTATGTACACATGTACTTTGATACATGAAGAACTGAAGATGATCTGTTGCAATTCTAGAAGAGATACATTAAGGAATGAGGGAGAACATGAGAAAAACAAGACTATGAGTTCCCTTATGACACACATTGTATCATTTCACCATTTTATTTTGTTTTCTTTCTTTAGGAACTGACATGTTCCCTCTGCTTAGAGAGTCTCATTTTTCCATGGACCTTGTTGGATTTTTGTGAGAGGAAGCCTGAGACTACAATAATGAAAATTGTCAGCTAAAACATAGAAAACATTCTTTATTTGCTTGTGGCAGACACAGGAAGGATGCTAAAAGGGGCAGCTTGTGGATACAAGTCTTTTGTTTTGGCACAGATATTTTGATTGCTGACTGTTGAAAGATACTGTTCTGCTGCTACTCAGATGGATCTGCCAATCCTAAGAGCCTTGCTGGTGAGCTGGAACAAGTCTATCATGGTTTGTCTACCACATGCTGGCTTCTCCTCTTCATGACTTTTAAAAATTCTCCCTTGTATTTGGCCCTAACATGATAATAAGTCTAATGAACTTCCATCCAGATCGCTACAGAATGTGAGCAGGTCTGACAGCTTTATACTGCCTATGTTGATACGAAAGAACTAAACGTGAAAAAAGGCTGAAATATTATGAACGTAACACCAATCGTGCCGGCTACTGACTAGAACTAGTTATGGTTGAGAGGTATGATTTGAAACATGGGACAGGAAAAAGGGCATTTGGAGAAAAGTGTGCAGAAAAGTCTTGCGTAAAATTTTTAACTTCATACATTGTCACGGAAAGGAGCAATGCACTTTACTCACAAAAGAGATGTGTCAATATTGATGTAAAAGAGTGAGTTAAAGTTCAGTGGTAAATGATACTGTTTGACAAGATTCAGTGGCAAGTTACATGAGTATTTACTGCATAGAGGACAGGGTCAAACAAAACTGTCAGAGAACTAGTCATGGGGTTCAGAGAAGAACCCCTTGCTTTCTATGCTCCTTCTCAGAGAGGATTCTACGTAGGGCGAGATCCAGTTCTAGTCCCAGACTTCGCCAATGGTTTATGTCTAAAGGATTAAATATGTGCAATCAGTCCTCTGTATCGCTTAGCTAAGATTACAAAGTTTCAGTGTACTTATTTCGAATTCGCTTACCCAGTATCTGATGTGATAAGGGCTCTCTCAACCTTGAGGAGTAACCTTGAGAGGCATCCCTACTCAGCTGGAGATCCTTGCGTGCAGCCCATGCAGGAGAGCTCAAGAGGCCCTGGGCTGTCCACTATTTATGGAGTAAGATGACTGACTTGTAGTCATATTTGCATACCAGCGAGATGTCTAGGTCACTGCGCAAGACAGCCCTTGGCTACTGCATTGCCATCGGTCTCCCCAAAGTCTAACTCAAGCTGGGTGCAGCCATCACAACTGCCACTGGTGGTTGTTGCTTACACAAGGCAGAGGGGAGCACACTACCGCGTACACGCCAAGAAACTAATTAAAAAAGAAATTGCAAGCCAACGGTGGAGTCACTATGAAAAGAAAATCAATATGGGAAGTAAGATTACTGGTGAACATTCTACATCAGAGGCCAAGATCTGGGTCAAATATTGGTTCTAACAAAAGAGGGTCTGTTTTCCACTTTGTAACTCTGTTACTGGTGTTTAGTAAGACTTGTATATAGAATGCAATTAGGTGAAACCAGTTGGGTTTTACAGAAAATAAATATATTCTATGCCATTTCTTTTTGTTTTAACAAATTGATAAGCAAGTATGAATTGGCATCTATAAAAGATATAATTGTTATAAAAAGATGTAATTGATCAAAGATGTAATAGTTTAGAATTTCTTGGTAATTTTTGTGGCGCATTCCATATGCTTGTAGGAAATGGCAGAATTCTTCTGAACTTCTCAGAAAAACAAAAGTATAGTTGTATGATAAGTATTTTCTGTGTAAATTTAATTCATTAATTCCAGCTTTATAAAAGTAGAAAAGTCCTGGACTCTGAGATGCAGATTTCCAGTGTAGTCTCATCCAATACTCAGGCATTTCGAAGTTTGCATTGTGGTGATATGCACCGTGCTAGGAAAGCCATTTTTCAGGGCTTTTACTAAGCCCTGAGAGTAACTCCTACCTAGAACATCATGCAAATATCGTCTGACAAAGTGTGAATCTTTCAGGAGCTGTACCAACAACGACCAAATCAGCTTTGATAAGAATCTTCACTTGAATCAAAGTATTTCTGAGGTCCCCAGTGTCTTCTTAATATCTCCATTTATCTACTTCTCCAAAAAGGAGAAATAAAGTGTTATGAAAAAGGCTGTGCTCAAAAGTTTTACATTTCTAGTCCCAAGAACTGAGTAACTGACCTTTTCTATTATCAGGATCTATTGAAATTTTCATATCTTGTTATACTAAAACTTCTTGCCGCATAAAACCCACACTTGCTTTTAAGAAGGTGGCTTTCAATTGAGTGAAATTTCATTATTTCACACTATTTCTCCCACATGAATTATTTTGGGTGTCCTACAGGGATACATTCCATAACAGGAGGGATAAATATAAAGCAGCTGAAATTTTGACAACGCGCTTCATATTACAGCAGTGGTGGGAGAGGCTGACCCTCAAGCCCCTGGGAAAAGGCATACTGCTGGGATGTGAAAGATAGATTTCAAGTTCCTTCTCTGCCTGCTTCCAGAGAGGATCTAGAGCTTGTGTTTCCCACATCCCATAGAAATATCTTACCCATCCGGCTTTTAGCTATTCTGGTTATAGTTCATTCTCAAAATGCCACTAAATGATCATTTTAATGATGTGCCATTTTTCTAGTGAAAGACAATTACTACAGAGATGCTTTATACAGAGAGCTTGATGTGAAGAAGATTTCTAGCTCCTTGTGTAGCTGCTGTCTTGCTGAGTTCATTAATATTATGTTTCTGCTGGGCAGAGAATAGATTATTCTGTCCACCTGTCAGAATTATAGAATCACAGAATGGTTTGGGTTGGAAGAGACCTTCAAGATCATCTCATTCCATCCCCCCTACCATGGGCAGGGACACCTCCCACTAGACCAGGTTGCTCAAGGCCCCATCCAACCTGGCCTTGAACACCTCCAGTGATGGAGCATCCACAACTTCCCTGGGCAACTTGTGCCAGTGTCTCATCACCCTCATAACGAAGAACCATGATAGTATAAACCACTTTTCTGCTGCCTTTAGTACTAGTTATATGGGGCAATGGAGGGGTAGGACCTTGTCCCTTTAAGCAGCAACTAATTAAATTGCAAGAAATCCAGGCATTTGTTCCTCATCCATCCAGGCCCCCCATGCTGCTGAACACCTAGCAATCCCAGTTTCCAGGGCAGAAGTGCTGAGTCGCAACAGTAGCCTCCATGCAGCCCTTCAAAGTGCTGTGTGGAGACAAATGGCTGCCAGCATTGTTGTCCACTTGTTGGTTCTGTGTGTACACTGCCAGGGAGTTTCAAAAGTGAGCTACCTTCCCTGCCATCTGATACCATGGCAACCACTCCTCTGCTTTTTACCACTAAGCATCTGTTAGTGTTTTCATTGTAAACCCATGTTTTCAAGAGTTTAGGGCTTGGCAGAAATGGTTGTTTCTCCTTCAATCTCTTGCACTGGATTGTATTAGAAGAATAAAGTATCTGGCTCTTTCTTTCTTCTGCTGCTTAAAAAAAAATATAGCAAAGTCTCCAACATCCAATGCAAAACAAAGTAAAAGCAATTAAAATTGCTAGAGGTTGCCATGGAAGTCCGGGTGGCACTTCAGCTCCCATTCCTACCCTTCTCAGATCTCAAGAAAGGAAATTAAGTACATGGGTGATGTAGTGAAGGTATACAGCAGCTCAGCTGCATACCTTATCCCTGCTTTTATCTGATGCTGCAGCAGCAGATAAAAATTGCACTTCTGAGATGTAGGAAGCTGTGCACACTGGTGAGCGACAGAATTAATCAAGGTAACAGGTATTGGACTAAGAGGTAGGTGGGATGCGAATGAAGGAGAGGAAGATATCGCATGTTGGGTACAAAGGCAGCAAGACAGAGAGCTGAACCAGAGGGAGGAGATGAGCATGGTTACCAGCAATCAGGAAGAAAGAATATTGTCAGCGGTGACAGATAATGGTGCTAAAAGAGGATCATGGAATATGTTACCAGGATTTCATTTTTGATGGTGATAGTCTGATGTTTTCTGTAGGAACACAAGCTAGAGGCAAGGAATGACATTCTGGATTTGATGAAAGGAAGTTGGGATTCATAAAGTAGTTTTTACTGTCACTGAAATGAGGTTATTCTTATTCCTTTCTTCACACTGCAATCTCTAGAAAGAAGGTGAGTTTGAGGATAAGAAGTTTTAGAAAGGCCACCATGAAGGCCAAACTATCCTCTTGGGTAAATCAAAGAGGTTTTCACTGTTTGCTTGAACAGAATAGGAAAGAGTAGGAGAAAGATAAGCATGTTTTAAAATCAGATTGGTCTAGTGAGCTGAAGGATTTTATGTCTGAGATTATGTGAAATGGCTTTTCCAGTAGCTTCTAGCCATCAATGTCTCTCCTCAGTCCTATCACATGGAACAAACAGGCTCCAACATTTTTTATTTGCCTGTGAATAACGCCTTGGTTCAGAAAATGCAGCATGTCCAACCAAACTGAGGCAAGCTGTCTCTCTATTCTGCTTTTAGGATTTGGCCCATAAGAATACCTGTACAACGATCAATATGTCACATCTTCCAGGGATATCTCACCTCTTTACACATACATTAGCTCAGCTCCAGCACTATCAATCAGAAGTATTCAATTGGAGGGTGGCAAGCATCAAGAGAACAGTCTGTACTCAGGACAAAATTTTGTGGTGAAAAGAGCAAGTCTGTGAGAAGTGTCTCATCATGTCTCAGAGGCACACCAAGACCAGAAGAGCAGAGATAGTCACAGGCTTCAGCTTGGACTGTACCATCTAAAATGGTTCAGCAGGCAAATACCTGACAAGACAAACAAAAATATATAAAGACCTGAAGGAGATACAAAGAAGACACAGGCAGGCTGTTTTCAGTGGTGCCTTGTGACAGGAAGGATGCAATGGGCACAGAGGTTGCCTCTGAGCACCAGGAAACATTTTTTCACTGTGAAGGTAACTGAGCACTGGCACAGGCTGCCCAGGGAGGCTGTGGAGTCTCCACCCCTGGAGATATTCAAAAGCCATCTGGGCAAAGTCCTGGGCAACCAGTGCAGGTTGGCCCTGCTTGAGCCCGGGTTTGGACACAATGATCTGAAGACATCCCTTCCCAACATCATCTGTTCTGTAGTTCTGTGATTCCGTGACAAAATGTATTTTTTATTTAGGGGTATCTTTGAAGAGTAGCCTGAAGTTTTTAGGACAAGGTGTTCAGTAGTGCTAAACAGAAAGAAATTGGTGAAATCCCTAAACACTGTCTAGTTTCACGATAACTCTAAAGTAGCAAAAGCCAGCCTAGACTGTCAACAAAGGAAGCATCTCCATCTTCAGGCTCTCGTTCCAATCTCTGCACCTTCCCTCCCCTAGGTCACCACAAAGCATTCATGCAGCTGTGCACTCAGGAGCAGCTTGCAAATATTTTAAGAAAAATTATTCTTTGGCAGCAGCAGTTTCCAACCCAAAATAGAGTTCTGAGAAAGTTTAGGACCAAATTATGGGTAGAGAAACGTCCTTCTACTTTCAGTGTGAAGTCATTGCTAAGTCACTACTCAATTACCTTCAAAAGTTCAGAGCAGCTTACAAATCAGTACCTGCCGGCAGCTCTCCATTGTAGCTGTTAATTCATGCTTTCGCATCTGTTACATTAGCATGCCAAAAGAACTTACAACATCCTTGAAATTTCCTTCAGCATAGTTTGAGCATAATTGAATATTAAGAGATCAAAATTCAATTTTTGTATTTTCTTAACCAAATCTATTCAAATATGCCCTATGCAATACCTCCCTTGGAGTATTAGGTGCAGAATAAGGTCAGAACTTTTACAACTAACCATTTCTGAGTGACATATAAACAAAGAAATGTTGGAACCTTTACTTTCTCTTAAAACATGAAAAGCCCAAAATGTTTCTAAGCCATTTAACATCCACTGGGCCACGCTGCCACCTGTCAGTCTGGTAACCCCTTCTTAGATTTATA
Organism: Eurystomus gularis; assembly: GCA_013400335.1. Taxonomy (NCBI): domain Eukaryota; kingdom Metazoa; phylum Chordata; class Aves; order Coraciiformes; family Coraciidae; genus Eurystomus; species Eurystomus gularis. The sequence goes on along the minus strand of VZZY01022222.1, from coordinate 132,947 downwards.
AGGATAGTTGAAGAATAAGTTGAGTTTAAAATATCCTTCATGTAAACTTTGTCAAAGAGTGAAAAAGAAGCCCATAGAAGAAGTGCCTGAATAGGCAGTAAGGCTGTCTGTGCTGCCTAGGTGCACATTTATAAGAGCTTTCATTATATGGGATCGAATCCTTTTGTTGAATATTCTCATTTAAAACCAATTTGCATAAATAAGGGCTCATTTCTCAAATAGCACGCTCATTCAAAGAAAATTAGATTTCACTTGGAAACGCTCACAACTCCAAATTTGTCATAGTGATCTTAGACTGTGCAAAACAGATTCATTTCCAAATGTGTCCTTTATTGGTTCACAGCCACTCTCCTCCCAGTCTCAGTAGAGCCAATAAAGCTGTTACACACCAGAGCCTCTCTGAACATGCCAGTAGGTGCACTTCATTGGCAGGCACCTGCTCCTGCCTTGGTTTCAAAGGAAGGATGCACATGTGCTGTCCAGAGGGGAGCTGTGAAATGCTCCAGCCAGGTCCCTCATGATGGAGCAATCTGGACTTCCAGTCATTCTGAAAGATGTGCCTCATCCTCAGTCTGTGTAGAGGCAGTGTCAAGCAAAGTGCACATCTCAACCAGGCTGAAACAGTCTTTTAGGGAATAAATGAACGGAGTCGCTTTGTTTCTTTTCTGACTGTCCCACATCAGCTTCTGCCCAACTTCTGTATATGGGAAAGTTGTTCTTCTCACCTTCCTAAGCCTTCCTGATTGCTCTCCTTGTTGCTCAGGTATGCTCAGGGCCACCAGAGAAATCTTTAGCCTGTGTTGTTGGCATCAGAGGGAAGTATTAAGTAAATGGTTTGCAGGAATTTATTGTCTCTTTATTCTTGTTCTGTATAGATTCATTTTAAGTCTCTAAAGCTTGCTTGTCTGTCATTACCAGGAGCCAGATTCTGTCATTGACTCATCCAAAATAGTCTCCTTTGGGCTTAATAATGCCCGTTATAGTTAGAGCAATTCAGAGGCATTCACTGAGTGTGACAAGGGGCTGAACTTGCTTTTTTTCCGTCTGACCAAAATGTTAATGTAGCTTGAAACTGCATTAAAAAGGCCTGGGAAAGTCACAGATTCCCCAGAAGTGCAGCTCTAGTGTATTCTCAGCTACTGCTGCTCCTGTGTTCAGAAAGGAGCCCAATAACCAACTTGGTTTTATAGGCACTGTTTTGAGCAGCACTTAAAGACACAGTTGTCTGACACTCCCGAAAGGCTTTTGTTGCTTTGGATGAATTTTTCAGGAGTGGGTGTCAGCTTCAGACTGATTTCTGGTTGGTTTTATTGTTTGTTTTGCTTTGGAGCTGAAACAGTTCAGCTACTGCTACGAATAATACACAAGTGAAACACTGCATTTTGATCAATTTTTTAAAAGAACGATTGCAACCATTTATGTTAAAGAACTCCAGAACTTCTGTGATTTGAAAGGCTTCATGTTTGGCAAGGAATTCACTGCATAAAAATCGACCCAGATCTGGACAGGTTACAAGCCTCCAGGGGACTGGAGCACCTCTCCAATGAAGACAAACTGAGAGAGTTGGGGAGAGAGAAGGAGAAGGCTCCAGGAGGACCTTATAGTGACCTTTCAATGCTAGAAAGGGGCCTATAGGAAGGCAGGGGAGGTTCTGTTCACAAGGGTTTGTAGCAACAGGATAATGGGTAATGGTTTTCAGCTAGAAAAGGGTAGATTTAGGTTAGACATTAGGAAAAAGTTCTTTAATATGAGGGTGATTTGTCACTGGAACAGGTTGCCCAGAGAGGTGCTGGAGGCCCCATCCCTGAAGTCATTCAAGGTCAGGCTTGATGGGGCTCTGAGCAACCTGACCTAGGAGGCTGGACCAGATGATCTTTAGAGGTTCCTTCCAACCCAATACATTCTATGATTCTGTGATTCTCTGATTACTATTTGTTTATGTACAGTACCTACTGGTCAAATTTCGCGTGCATGGCACATCCTCTGTCCTTCCCTGGCTCCTACATACCACCTTTATAATGACTACACCATCTCTGTAATGACTATACTCTGTAGTCGCTATAAATGTGTATTGGTACTACTAGTGCTGAGACTTTCTCTTAAACCATTTTATGGAGTTTTTTTGAAAATGATGTTTTGTCAAACTCTGAAGCCACAAACATAAACTTTTTCTTGTGTTGGCATAAATCCTCTCTGCTCACAGGACAGGTTTTCCCAATATTTTGGGAAAGTTCCAACAAAATGATCCTGAAATGTTGATTTCCATTTTATGTTTTGACATAGCTTAAAATGTAAGATATGTATCCTATCATCTGGGTTGAATAGCTGATTGACTGGGTGATGGTATCTGTTTGTTTGTTTGTTTGTTAAAAATTAAATATACAGGACCGCCCAGGCTTGTGAAATTAGGTGACAAAAGTTCATGGGTTGAGACTTGTTTCTCATTGAGCATGAAATTCATACTAACAGAAATATGTGAACTCTGCCATCTCTTTGATTTACGTTTTATACTATGATTAAAATATGTTCACGGAAGCCAGGAAATAAAAACACATTGGTGATTTATATCAGCTATGTAATCAACTAGAGTTACAATCCTTCTAATTTTTTTTCCATCTTATGAGATATTTGATATAATCTAAGTACCCAATTATGACATTAAAATTACTTTGTTATGTATCTCTCATGACATATTTACAATACATGCTATACAGTTACATCTGATGTAAAATATTTTATTTGCAGTGACTTGCGCTAAATGCAATTCTTGTCATACTTTTTCTTAACTAATTTGCTTTCTACTGTTTACTAACTGAATAATTGTCAGAGTATAATTAACACAGATGTCGCATGTGCCTAGTTTTCAGGTTCAGGTTAAATTTATACTACTGCATATGGAAGTGTCTAATTAGATTGCCATCTGAAATGGTGAAGGAGTTACTATATTTTGAGTAAAGCCTTTTGCACAGACTTTTATCTTATTCAGTGTTTCTATAATGTTTTCATTAGTTTGCAGTTTCTAAAATGAGACTTTCATATTAAGCACATCAGTTTACACACATAGATGTTTACTGAGGTGGAAATATTTGTAAATTAGACACTAATCCCCCCAGATATTTGGAGAGTTTCTAAATTTTATTGGCAAAAGTTTATACTGGACCAATTAATACCATGATCCTAAATTTTCCAGCTCTCTGAGGTCCTGAAATCCAAATTTATTTCTTATTCCAGTGATTTATTTTCCAGTGATTTACCTTCCAGTGACTCCTTTCTCTTTTGGCAATACTTGAAGACCTTGAAGTACTGAGGATTCAAAAGATTTGGCAACAAAATGGAGGTTTTTGTTAGCAATAATCTGTAAGAGCTTTACGTGGCTGTGTACTACTGTAAATGACGAGATGTGTACCAACTGTAACTTCGATACTTCATTTCAAACCAGTTATGAAGAATTAGGTATGGTTCTATAACATTTAATTTATTGTGACATTTTAAGTTAATGCCAACAAAGCAGATCATGTGGAATGGAGAATATAAAATGGTGTTCATGGCCAGTTAGATCGTTAACTGTTGCTATGTGAAAAGTGTCATTTTGCACATCTTTCACAACCAATGACAATAAGTGGTGAGAACAAAAGTCATACTGATAAGTTTTGGCATGCAGAATTAATACCAGAGAATGTATTTATCCTAGTAGAAAATAAAAAGCTAGTGGGTGAAGTGCTGGGGCCGGAGTTGTGGGCCCCAAGTTGGAGTTGACCTGTGGATGAGTCACAACCCAGCAAAACGTTTTGTTTTCCCTGTTGGCTTCACATTCCAGAGGCAGAACCTGGCCCACTTGTGCCTCTGTGCCCAGGCGGTCGTGGTTGGGGAGGGGGGCAAGGCCAGGGCTATATTAACCAGGAGCTGATCAATCAGAGGAGCTTCCTGTTGGGTGTGATGTCTGTTGGGGCTGGTTGTATCTTGCTGAGCTCTAGTGGTGGTGTCTTACCATGTGAAGGGCCAATGAGGGAGCCACCTCTGTCCATTGTGCCCAAGATTTGGTGAGTTCAGTGTTGTCCTGTGTGATCAGGCAACTGATGGCAGCATAAAATGATGATGGCTGAGCCGGCACAACAGTGGGTCAATGCAATTACATTACTGCTTTTACCTAGTATAGGTTGATAACGCATCCCTTCCCTCTTTGTACCTTTATCGTTATTGAGTAATTCCAATAAGTGATTAAAGTGCTGATTATAGTCTGTAATCCAAATTATCAAATGTGAGCTAGAGGCATTCACAGATCTAGCCTACCGAGCAGTATTTTAATTGTAAATTGCCACTTCATATTTATAAGCAGTGATATTAAGTACGTTGTTCACATTAATTCTGATTTATAATCTGATGTAATAGATAAATCACAGAAATAGATTGTTTTGTGGACTTTTTTATTGAAAAAAAAACAAACCCACATATGTTGTTGAGAACAACTGACATTGCAATTATGCTGATATTGCAACTGGGTCTTCAAGCTCTGTTGTCTTTACTTGCCAACTCTGGAATAACACATATCAAGTACTTTTACTCAAGTAAAATGCACACTAAAATGACAGCAATTTTTAAACTGAGATTCCAAAGCAAATAATCTGTTTCTGCACTTCTTCAGCAAATGAATATCTGGTCTCACACATCTGAAAAAAAAGAAAGTCTCTACACGTGACTAGGGAATTAGCAGAGCAACAAATTACGTACGCCCAAACAAATGTTTGGCAAGACAGAACTCCTCAGCGCTGTCTCAGTACTAAAATTCATCCTTTTAAAGCTCACATTAACTTTAGTACATCGTGAATTTTATGTATGGACATTTATCATTACACTGTAATTGCGCAACAAGAACATTTCCTGTGTTATTCACGATGCGGTGGTTTTTCAATGTAACTATGTCTCAGAAATTTAGATTATCTTTTAAAACAAACAAACGTACAAACCAAGGCAATTTATTGAACAAGTGGGCATCTGTTCTGCTAAAACAGCCTTTCCCAATGTGTTTGGTCTTTCCTTTTCAGTATGTTCCACAGTAGTTCTGGATGCTTCTTTTGCAATGCTTTGATTACTGTCACTTGTTTGGTGTAGTAATGTTTCTTTACTTACTGAGAATGAGTCTCCTATTAGCAGACTTAACTGGGGATTTGTTTGTTTTCTTTATTTAAAAGACTAAATACTTCAGGAAAGGCTTGTATGTGGCTTTATGGCCTGTTAAATCAGCTACACCATCTGGATTTCCCTTATGAGATTTTCTGTCCAGAGCACTCAGCGTGTCTCAGGACACCACAGTGATGTAAGTAAATGTTATTTAAAGAATTATACTGATAATCTCTGCATACACAGTGGACTAGAGAATACCAAGATAATTCTTGAGGTTGGGAACTTTAGTCCTAACTTTCTTTTATTAAATCTTTAAACTTCTAGGAAACAAATATGAAAGAGTGATTGTAATTGAACTGTTCTTCTCAGCAGGGCTTGTTATGGGACAAAACATCCTACTATTATGCTCATGCTTTTTTCAGTAGCTCAAGTAATGTCTTAATCTCTCTGCAATATTATAGAGTGGTGAGGTACTTTTCTTGAGAAGAAATGAAACATGAGAGGAAGCTAGGAATATTTATCATATCGGAATTTTCACAGTCCTCTGCTGTCCATAAATGCCACCAATACGGAACTGATTTGTATTCTAACTGACTTCGAAAGAGTACCTATAGGATGTAATACACATCTGTCCAACTTTGCCCAAAGAAATGTAAGACTTTGACTTGAGATTCCCCAGAACTAAGGAACTCAAAAGATTTTTCTTTTTTGGTTTTGAAAATCTTGCCTGGCATCCTCTGTGTAAGCTATACACCTACATTTCTGCCTCCGTATCACTCATTCTGTCCAATTTTATTGACTTCTTGCCATTCATCGAGATGTTACAATTCCCCCTTTTTGTAACAAACTGGCGTACTGCAGAAATCAAGATGGGAAAGAAGCCTGTGTCATGTGTATGATTTTTTGTTTCCTTGATAGCAATTAATTATATTCTTCTGTGGACCACAGAAGAAATGTTTAGAACTGAAGATATCTAAATGATCTCATCAGCGGAAAAGTTGGATCCTTTGGTTGATGGTTTCTAATTTACACTGTAGCAGATGGGTAGAGCTGAAGGTCACAATTACTGTATAAGGCCAACTTGTCTGTATAGTTTGAACTGCATGGAGATAACGGTCTCATTTATACAGAATGCTTATACTGAAAACCTTTTGTTCTTCTTTTAAGTCTCTATTTCATGTTGGTAAATTACATCTCCGTGATGAAACAAAATCAGATTTCAGGTTATCCTCCATTTCATTCTTCATATTGAATCTGGAGCTCTCTAATTAAACTGAAGAGTTTTGTTGCCATCAAAGAAACAAAAGGGTTTTGTTACATGCCTAGCTGTGAAAGATCTGAACTGAAAACATTTTTGACATCCAGCCTAATAACAATAAAAATAGAATACAACTCCATATTTAACTAATAGATGAGAAACATTTTCTTTTCAGGCAAGAAAAAAATCAGGTCAATTAACTTTTAAAATAGAACAAGCTAAAATTTTCAGAAATGTACAACTCAACAAAATGGCAAGAGCAAGATTTTGTCAAAAATCAGTGAAATCATTGCCAGTGGCAGAGTGACCCTTTAGCACAAACTGTGGGTGTATGTCTTCACAAAGTCAGCTACTCAAAAAAGCTGCTGTTGCACGATCTTTCTGAAAAATAAATTGCAAGGTAGAATACCCCATATTCATCAAGGGATAAACTGTTTTGTGTATTGCAGGATAAAATCAAGCAAATGAATAGATATCACACGGCACTTAGCAAGCTGACAATCCACACATTATCTTCCTTTGTGCTAATTTGTTTCAGTAGCTATATCTCATCATTCATGAGACAGACTGAATCAAAGCACTTGAAAAACAAACAAAAAAACCAATGCCAAACAAACAAAAAAAACCACCTTTAATTTGAAAATTTAGGACTGAATTACTTGGGTAATGTTTTGCGCAGTTAGTGACTTGAAAGTGACATTAAGTTCGTCCTGGGAGCATCAAGCAAAGGAGTTACAGAATTTTCTGCTGTGGTTTTTCTGTCTAGCTTGGGCTGTAAAGGTGGCTGGAAATATTTCCATCTGATGGATATTCACTGATTTTTTTTTTTTTTTTTTTAAATGAACCTATTTCGTTTCTAGCAAATATCTATTTACTTCATGGTCCATATGCCCTTACAGAGCTTGAAATTAAAACGTGTCCTAAATCGTCCTGTGCTTTTATTACCACCTCTGTAGGTATGATTATCTCTTTTAAGCTAAGTACTCTCTTGAAGTCTAGAAAACTCTAGGCCTATGCTACTGATAGAGGCAAAATAATTCGTTCTGGGGCCCTTTCAACAAGGTAAGTGCAATCATTTGAAAGGTAGAATCTGGGAGCAACTGCAAGCACACAGAGTGGTGCAGCTGAACCCTCACCAAGGAACCTTCAAAAACAAACGAGTAACTGCAGAGATTGCTGCGTGCTTTTTTGATCCAACACACACCCCCACTTAAAAAGGCTGAGGCTTGATTCTCTGAAAAATCCTTTTATTTCCTAAGCACTGAGATTGGGTAGGGCGGTATTAAAGAGCTCATTTCTCTGACAACTTCTTAGTTCCTATTGCTATGCTAAAATTTGGCATCAGTGTCACAGATTTCCAGATATCGCTGAGGTGCAGTGAGTCAGTGAACAGGGCACGGTCCTGAATGATTCTCAGCCAGTTGTCTCACATCCTGAATTGACAGAATGAGAGATGAGCATGTAGGTTTAAGAAATAAAGCTGACTATATAAACATATATACATCATTTAGATACTAGAGTGAAAGACGTGCTCCATTCCTAGTAACTGTTAAGTATGATACATTTGATGTGTCCCCCTCAGAGTCAAACTGACCTATGTTAGGCTGTAGTACCAAATCACCTATGAGATGCCATTATGTCTTATCCATTCTGAACTACCTATGAATAATGATGTTTTCTTTCCTGCCTTTGTTTTCGGCATTCTCTGCAAGTCTCTTGTCCTCTGCAAGTCTCGTTTGAGCAGCCTGCAGTTTTCTTTTTGGCTTCCTCCCAGATGTCTCCCAGGATTGCAGAAATTGTCTCCTTGTCTCTTCCCTGCTTAAGCCCTGCATAACCACTCAAGACACTTCAAGATTTAAACCTGAGTGGGCCACCACAACTCATCCAGTCTCCTGCTTAGATTAACTATGTGTCTGCATTAAAGATCCCTTTCTTAGACTATAGTGACTTGCTGTTACATCACCATTAGTAGTGTCAGCAATGTTCTGCTGCAAACTGATTCAATTTTTCTTCGTTCTCCAGTATAGGATGAAATGAACTAACTAATAATTGTACAGTGACAATAAAAAACTTAGTACCACTTTTCAATTATGGGAGAAGCTTAACTTTAAATTTTATTTTCCACATTAGTGGATTTATTCACTCCTGTGTGACTAGCTGAGCTATGTGACATTTTAAATATGACTTGTCCAAAAGTTAGAATCTAACATCTGTTTTAGGGTACACCTGGTGACATTTTAAAAAAGAAACCTAACTCATTTGTGCAATTTGTGTAACCACATGTGCATGCATTTTTTAAAGATTAATGCAAATTGCCAGTGATGTGTAGTCATTTTAGGAGCAAATACTGGATTTGTGTTTGTAATTGTGAAAGTGGCCCAGACAGCATGCAACTTTGATCAGAAAAAATGTAGGCATAAGTGGGCAACTGTTCTTTGAGTAGCTAACATTGTTCAAATACTTTGTCAAAGAACATTAAAAAAAGGGGTGACTCTAACTGATCCCATACTGGAACATCGTGGGTGGGAGAACTTTTATGCATGTCTATGCTAATGAAATATGTTGCATATTTGTACTGAATGTGAAATTTTTGAAAAACTGAGCTATCTCATTGTGAATACTGGTGGCAAAAGTTAGATCACAGTGTGGGATCAGGGAGTTATACTCCCTGATTAGGTGGGACCATGGTATGCACCAGATTTTCATCCAAATGTTTGTATGAACATGCAGGTCTGTGGCCAGAGGACAACTGAGGCAAGTGACCTCATCCAGACAGCCAGGGGCACAGGGACCACAATGCGTACTGTGAAGTGCTACTGGCCAACTACATAGAATCATAGAATATTTAGAGTTTGAAGGGACCTTGCAAGGTCATCTAGTCCAACCCCCCTGCACTGAGCAGGGACATCTGCAACTAGAGCAGGTTGCTCAGAGCCCCGGCCAACCTCACCTGCAATGGTTCCAGGGATGGGGCATCGACCGCCTCTCTGAGCAACCTGGGCCAAGGTCTTACCACCTCATCGTAAAAGATTTCTTCCTTCTACCTAGTCTAAATCTCCCCTCTTTTAGTTTAAAACAATCACCCCTTGTCCTATTGCAACAGGCCCTGCTAAAAAGATTGTCCCCATCTTTCTCCTAGGCCCCCTTTAAGTACTGAAATGCAACTATAAGGTCCCCCTGGAGCCTTCTCTTCTCCAGGCTGAACAAGCCCAACTCTCCCAGCCCAGCCTCCCAGCAGAGGGGTTCCAGCCTTCTGATCATTTTTGTGATCTCCTCTGGCCCCGTTCAGGTCCATGTGTTTTTTGCGCTGCACATGAGATGTCTATGTGTTTTCATGGCATCCCACATATAGACACTGTAAAAGTAGCAAGGCCTCTTGTATTCTGTGTAAAATTCTTACAGTTTTTTTTTTGTATGCCTTTGTAAGCCTGTTTCTAAGCCTTTCCTCATGGAAAATTCTGGGGTGGTTGATGCTCAGGGCCCTCGGGTAGTAAATTCCACAGCTACATACATAATTGTAGGAACATACTTTGTCAGGTGCTTTTGATTAAATGAACCACAAAATGAGCCACGTAATCAATACCTGACTTTAACACATTCAGGTATGGTCTTTGTGAAAAAAAGCAAACCATCATATTTTTATATGTGTTGCAGAAAGGCTTCTGTATAATCAAGATCTACCTCCTCAGAATATTGTCCTCCGCATTGTAATGCAGGAACAGAACTCGACCAGAATGCTCTCTGCATTGCATCAGTGCTATTCAAAAGGCATGGGACCAGGAATTTGGGAGCTTTGGTTCTCCAAAGGGGGTGGGGCAGGCACTGGGGAAGTCCCAGACTGGACTCATTAGCAGACAGGAACCGGATTCAGGAGCTGGATTCAGGAATTGAGATCAAAGGTGGAATGGACAGACACCTCCTCAGATGCCAGCCACAGAAGAAGAGGATTAACCCTCATGATCTCTCAGCTTTATACTGAATGTGCCGTACATGGGATGGAGTCCCCCGTTGGTCGGTTTAGGGTCCCTGTCCTGGCTGCTCCTCCCTGGAGATGGCACCTCTTATCTTCTGCACCTGCAATGTAGTACACAAGATTGAGCAGTGACCTTGGTCTGCCCAGGAGCAAGGACAAGCCGGAGCCTTTCTGCACACCCCAACCCTTGGCAGTAACTCTAAACATGGAGCGTTATCGCTGTGAGAAGCAGAGACTGGCTGCGGAAATCTGCCATTAACTTCAGGAAGTGCCAGGACTTAGAAGAGACAGAGCTGAAAAGTGACATCACTGAACAGAATTAGTTCTGTTCCAGCTCAAACCAGGGCACTGTTTCTTATTTTAGCATATTTTATGCAAGCTGCAGCCCAAGGGGCATTACAGAGTTAAAAAATAAGTAACAGCAGAGGGAAAGAGGAAAATGGTATACTAATAGATGAGGAGGAAAGGATAGAGATCTGAACAGAGACAGAGGGGCAATGAAGCAGGGAGATATGGAAAGGCTGTTCCAGATGGCAGAAGCAGCAGTTGGGAAGGTGCTGGCACCAATGGTGGCAAGATTGCGGGCAGGGGGAGTGAAGAACCAAGAGCTCTGCAGTCAGAGGAGGGAGAAAGAAATACAAGGTCAGGGAGGCAGGCTGGCTCAGCTGCATGGAAAATTATAAAACCCAGGCTGGCGACACTCTGTCCCTGAACCTTTTGCAGCTGATTTATGCCTCTGTGGAACCGTGTGAAACGGTGACTGAAAGGTAGCAATCTTTCACCTCTATGGCAGGCACGTTGTACTGGTCAGTGGAAGACAAGCAGGGCAGCAGTTGTTTAAGCCTGAAGAATGCAGTTAGAGCAGGTCCTTGAGGAGGGATTTGCTCTTCATGCTCGTGCGCAGAGTGGGATGAAACCTCTAGGTTTAAGTAGAGATGTTTATAGAGGTTTTTGAATATAGTAATTGTCTTTTCAGGAAATTAGCTTTGAAATTTGTTCTTGTATAAACAGCTTCCTCAAGAATACCATTGTGTTACACAGGTGATGGGACCATACACCTCCTGCAGGGTCATTTCCTCTTGGATACTGTATAAATACCAAGTCTTGATGATAAAAGACAGCTTTTCTATTTGTTTTTCTATATCTCAGGCAATTGTAAAAGGCTTTTCAAATGTGCCTACAAGAAGTTCCCTTATGTGAATTAAACAAGTGGTGTACTGTGCACAAAGTATGGAAAAAATCTTTTTGAAATGTCTGTGGAGGATTTGATGATGATAGGTCCATTGTCTGCAGGACGGATTTGCACAGACTAATCTACACACTCTGACTGCTTCACTCATGGCTTTTGCCAGAATACTGTCAGAGACCTTTAAATGGAATCTGGGGTCAAGCTCTGCTGGGATCTTCATTCCACCACCAGTGACCTGAGCAACAGTGAATCTGGATCTGGGTGCCCAGCACATACAAACAGACCCATTATGTGCTCTCCCCTCCTAGCTGAAAAACAGAAGCACGGAGGATGCTGTTCAAATGCCAAGCCCATGAATGTGGTGAGGTTCTGTCCTGTGCCATAAGCCCTGTCAGGCAGATGTCAGGCAGGGATGTGTGCCGAGCAGATGGATCATTCCTCTCCTGGCAAGACAGATTTGGGACTGCAAGCTAGCCTCAAAGTGCTAAAGCCTCAAAATGTTTAAAATTAACATCAGAATGTAGACAGTGCCATACAAGTTGGACCAATATGCTAATATTGACAGCGCCTAATAAAAGATAGCTCAAAGAAGGTACTTTGCAGTAAGCAGGAGGGAAATAAATCACCAGGAGGAAAAATGTCTTTCTAAACTCCTTTTAATTTATTTTTTTTTGTCTGAAACTCCTGATTATTTAGGGGAACTGGATCCTACAGCAGTCCAGATGCTGCAAGCTTTTTCCTTGATTACATCAGGAATTGGAGGAAGTGATTAATCTTTTTCCTCACATTTTTTGATACTCTTGTTTGCACATCTGTCTAATCATATTGCATAAAATGCTTAAGAACACAGAAGAGAGAGGGAAGGAAAGGTTGAAAATGTTGATTTTGTACTTAATTATATTTAACTATTGAGAAACTATTTCTCATAAGGTAGATTTTTGCATGTGGTATTTGTAGTGTACCCTTAGGGAGGATCTAAGTCAACCCAGACTCTCGGGATCAACTATCGCTTAGTCAAACAGTAATTCTACATTGTATTATTCTGGAAGTTCATTGCAAGCAGTGATAAGAGGCATCCAAAAGCCTCAGCCTGATTTCTGATGTCAGTTCTGCTTTTTAAAATAAGACAGCTCCTTCTATAGAGAGAACATTGTTGTGTGTCTATGTATCACGTAGGAATACACAAATATGTTATTAGTGATGGGAGTGGAAAAAAAAACTATTATGTGGTGTTTGGTAGTTTTCTTTCAGTTTAAACAACAGTTTAGTATAAGTCTGAGATGCATTTACACTTAAAAAGTGTGCGCAACAGGAAAAATTTTTAATGTGAAATATCAAGACCAAATTGTTGTTTGAAAGTGACTGAGTGTAGTTCAGCTGCCAAACCCTGATAATGGGTTTGGTTACTCATGTCCATGAGAACTGGCATTTCTCATTGACTTGATTAGCCCGAATAGTCTTACCATTCTTCATATAAAAACTGTAGGATAAAAGGCAGCAAATTTTCCCTCAACTCCCGGAGAATCAATTAAGCGGCATGGAACACAACCCAGCACAAGATACGGCCAGTAATGACTCCTGCGCACCATGCATTTCATACTTTCCTTTAATTCCCTTTGCCACTGTAATTTAATTAATTTCACTCGGTCTTATTAATCTTCAGATAACATCTTGATAGGGATGAGCGTACAGCTTCATCGCACGCAACGGATTTGTTCTAAGTGCCTCTTTGTGAGCAGTTGTTGTCTCTTCCCTCGGTGGAAGTGCATGTGAACAGACAATGTTCTGGTGTCTGAATCCATAATTACTAATGTTGTGTCTGTAATATTATCTTGTGAAAAAAAATGAACTCATACTTTTTAAAAATATGATGCAAAGCCTCATCTTGCTTTTTCTCTCATTTTGAAGTTGACTCTGTCAATCCCCGCGGTGCTGCACCGCTGGCCGCAGACAGTGTTTCAGTACATCTTTGGCTTGACAGGGTTTTTCGAGCTGTTGCTGTCTCACAGCGCTCTCTACTGATGAAGAGAAAAAAAACCACCTTTCGTATTTGTGCTTTATGTGCTTTTAATTTCTTTCAGAAACTTCTAAACTGAGCTAAAATAAGTGTTTCGGATACCATAACAAAGTCACAATTTCAAGCTGTTCTGTATAACTTTTTTATTATTATTTAATGACATACGATTTTGTTTTTTCTGTATCTTATACTTGTGCAAGAGTCACAGTTATACGTTAAAATGTTTAGATATTTCCAAGCAGAACCTGAGAATTCCCACAGGCTGTTTTTCCTAAATCCATGAGGTTTTTTAGGCAACCCTTTCCCATAATTTACAAGTTGACAGCACAGATTAATCAAATCTTAGTCAGCACTCTGTTTTTCCAAAGGAATATATCATATCATACACAAAGATTACGTGTCCTGAAAGCTCTGAAAGTGAATGGCTGACTTCATTTTTCAAGTCCTTCTTGGATGCCAACTGTGTAATGTCTTCAAAATTAGGCTCGTAGTTTGGATTCAGGTAATCTCATATGAATTCAAACATGAAGACCCTACTGCAATAAAATACTAATGTGCCCTTTCATTATATAAATGAGCTTTTAAGAAAGCTGAAGAAGGTATTTCTACCAAGGCCTGTAGTTACCAGAAAAGGGTCCACAGTTTTAAACTGAAAGAGGGTAGGTTTAGGCCGGATATAGGGAAGACATTTTTTGCAATGAGGAGGGTGCAACACTGGAACAGGTTGCACATAGAAGTTGTGGATGCTCCATCATTGGAAATGTTCAAAGTCAGGTGGGATGGGCTTTGAGCAACCTGATCTGCTGAAAGATCACTAGACTTAGTGAAAGATAGATGGACTGGATGATTCCAAACCAAACCATACCATTCTATGATTCTATGAAAAGGAAGTAAGAGATAGAGGCAAAGAGAGGAACATGCAATATAAGTACATAAAATCATCACCTTAGCGCCTGCTCATAAAGTAGGTATGTGAGACTCCAGACCATTCTGGTTTGGATGCCCTGTTAATCCTGTAGGGTTAATGCAACATGAAGCCCAAACCACTAACTCTGAGCTGCATCAAAAGAAGCATGGCCATAAGGTCAAAAGATTCTTTTCCACTACTTCACTCTGGTGAGAACGCACCTGGAGTACTGCATCCAGCTCTGGAGTCCTCAGCACAAGAAAGACATGGACCTGTTGGAGCGGGTTCAGGGGAGGGCCATCAAAATGATGCAAGGGCTGGAACCCCTCTGCTGGGAGGCCAGGCTGAGAGAGTTGGGCTTGTTCAGCCTGGAGAAGAGAAGGCTCTGGGGAGACCTTATAGTTGCCTTTCAGTAATTAAAGGGGGCCTATAAGAAAGATGGAGACATTCTTTTTAGCAGGGCCTTTTATGACAGAACACAGAGTAATGGTTTTAAACTAAAAGAGAGGAGATTTAAACTAGATAGAAAGAAGACATTTTTTACACTGGGGACAGTGAAACACTGGCCCAGGTTGCACAGAGAGGTGGTCAATGCCCCATCAAGGTGCAGTTGGATGGGGCTCTGAGCAACCTGCTCTAGCTGAAGATATCCATGCTCCATGCAGGGGAGTGGGACTAGATGACCTTTAAAGGTCCCTTCCAACCTAAAACATTCTGTGATTCTACTCTATGATTCTACAACACTTACTTCAAGGGGGGAAGGGATACAGGTGAGATCACCTGTTCATAATGCTCAGCAGACTGGAGGCCCCTCTGGTTGTACGTCTACACCCTCCAGTGCGTGGGTCTCCTTTTCCCCAGGGATTTTATTTCTACTGCTTTCTGCTGCTTTTATTTCAAACAGATAATGTGTTTGTCCATTGCATGCTAAACCTGCTCAGTCATCTACTAAGAGCCTTCAAGCCACCTTCTGTGAGGTTATATGCGAATAAATGGGCAACAGGAGGCTGCAGTAATGACAACAATAGTATTCAATCAAATTTCTTCAGTTGTAGGACTTTGTAATGTCTAATTATGAAACAAGACAATAATAACCTCATAGTTTTCCTCTAACCAGACTGAAATTGAGTGTGGAAAAAAAACCCAACACAAATCCTCCCTTATTTGCAGTACTGATGGTGTTTGAGTGTGTATTCTAATTATTCCTTTGCATTGATTTCGCTGGTTTTAATTTATTTCTCTATTTAAGTCAATATAGAAAAATGAATAGCTGGGTCATAATCCCTTTGCTTGAGTAAACTACACTCACAACAATACTGAGACTTCTCCTCCCTTCTCTTTCCACTTCTGGCAATGAACCTAGTCTCAGACTCACACAAATTGCTTGGTCCATTTGGAATTCATGTGACATTTTGCATGAAAAACAGTGTGAAATGCTGTTTTCTCTGTTCCTGGAATATAAATTATTCATCTTTGTGATTTATCAGACAGCTTTTTCTTGTAGATAAGAAGTCACCTCTCATTTGCTCTACAGATCACATAGCCAAAGCAATAGAAAATGGGTTGAATCCAGCAGAAAAAAAGGAGACCTGAGTATCTCTAGTTTGTGTTAGGATTATTAAAAGAAAATGCTATGGCTCCAAACCTGCTTAACTTTGAATGGAATTGTTTATGCCTGAATTAGGGTGTCCAGTGTGCAATAATTCAGGTAGTGCAGAAGTTTCTAGGTAGAGCAGAGAGAGTTGTACAAAGTACTAGGACAATACCCACATTTTAAGCCTTATACAGGGGTCTAGAGGACTATGGGGATTTCCTCTAATGATATAAAGTACATTGAGGTACATGAATGGCAGAGAGCAATTCATTTCTTAGTTCTTGGTTGGTTGGCTGATGTGTTTGTTTGTTTTCTTTTGGAAGAAGTTTTAGAAGACTTCATGATCTTACTTTTGTAGGACATTCTATTTAAAACCGAATGGTGACCTTGCTAAAAGAGTCACATCTGTCTGGGGATTCTGCTTGAAGGATTGTCATGTTTGAACACACAGTTCTGGCTCAGACAGTCCTTCAGTCACACATTGCTCTCCCTGTTCCTCCACTCTTTCCTACATTGCTACTGTCATTTACTGTCTGAGGCACGGCATGGGCTAGCTGCACCATCAGCCTAAGGCAATACAGTCACATTTAGTTCAAGATTTGAACCAAATGCGGTATTATGGCCTGCATGGACAATTCTTGCTTCTGAATCTGCCAAGTTCCGACAGATGTTTTGGTGTTTCTCTTCATAATCAAGTTAGAGCAATTAATATCTTATAGGGGACCTATACAAAAGATGGGGACAATCTTTTTAGCAGGGCCTGTTGTGACAGGACAAGGGGTGATGTTTTAAAGTAAAAGAGAGTAGATTCAGACTATATAGAAGGAAGACTTTTTTAAACTGAGGGTGGTGAAACACTGGCAGAGGTTGTCCAGAGGGGTGGTAGAAGCCCCATCCCTGGAAACATTCTAGGTGAGGTTGGACAGGACTGAGCAACCTGATCTTGTTGAAGATGTCACTGCTCACAGCAGGGGTGTTGGACTAGACAACCCTTAAAGGTCCCTTCCAACCCAAACCATTCTATGATTCCATGAACTTGCCTAAAATTTTATAAACATTAACAATTGTTTGTTGTGCCACTCAATAGAGAAGGGATATGTCCTCATGTACGTGTCACGCGGACAGGTTAGTGGCCTCCAAGACAAGTCACAGGCAAAATCCCAGCGATCCTATGCTTTGATCAGTGGCAACGACTGGCTATCAAACATGAGAAGTGCACTTTGGCCAAGTATTTTCTGTATTATTCTTAATTTCTACACATAAACTGCATGAAATCAAGAACCTTGTGAGACAAAGCCTTGGCATTTAAAGTCCTTGCTGCACAATTTTTTTTTCCTTGAGCTTGACGCCGAGTTTACACAGGCGGACTTCACAGAGGGCAATGGGTTTAATGTGAATTTCCAGATCTAACTGAACTTGCAAAATGCATATACGGGAGAGGGAGCTGAATTCACTACAGGCAACAGAAAGTGCAATCAGGCCCTTTGTACCGATACTAACTTTGTCTCACTGACAGATCTCGGTAATACCATAGACAGAAATGATTTTACAGTTACCCTCAAATACACTGTTTTTTAAATGCCATTGCTTGCAACTCTGCTAGATTTTATTTCCTCGAGGCAGACGTTTTCCATGCCATGTGTTTGCCTGAGAACACATTTTTAATTGATCTTGAAAGTAGATTAAAGCAGGTTTTTGGCTTAAACAACTTGGCTATTTCTCAGAATGAATCACAAGCAAAATATGTTTTACTCGCATTAAAAAAATTAAAGAGAGAGAAGTGCCAGCACCTCCGTGTTTAGGTTGCAGACTTGGACAACCTAGCAATGGAATCCTTTCAGAGATGCATATTGCCCTGCAACATGTTATCCGAAAAGTTACTACAAACTCACCAGTGTAGTAGTTACACTTTTAGATTTTGTTTACCTCAAATTAGTTCCATCCTACAGTCCTTAGGGGTTAACCTGACTAATTTTTTCTTCAGAGCCCTTCAGAATTTCCTGCCTGAGGACAAGGAGAACTGATCAGAGCATCTCTGACAGACAAATCTCTGCAGATTCCAGGAGCAACACAAATGCAGGAAGGAATAGTCGGGTTGCTGTCTCCCTTGTTCTCTAAACACAAACCTTAGTGAAAAGCACCAGATTAAGATCATGGTGCTGTTATAAGCATAATGGACAAGGAACTTTTAAAAGGCAGAAGTGAAGAAAAAAAAACAGAGCTACAAAATTGGATGGTGACAGAATGATAAAAAGGAGTGACAATGGTAAAGAGGATATCGAGCACTTGGGATGAAGTCGTAAGAATAATCAGGAGACAAGAACACACTGAATGTGATGTTGTACATAAGGTAAGATGCAGAACAACCCATTTAGTGGTCACATTCCCTGAATGGCTCTTGGGATGTGCTGTACTTTTGAACCAAGCCCATGCAGACAGAAAGTAGAGAAGTAACCACCTATCAATATTAAAAGGCAACCAAGATGCATATGCCATGTGTAGACGTGTCTCAGAAGTCTCAGGATGTGCATAGAGCAGCCCATACACTGAAGACAGTTAGGTAACCAACTTGCAATTTTACCTGCCTATTACCTCCCACATTTATTCCCTGCTGTAACGGAGTCTTACACAAAGAAACAGTGTACAATCCCGTGAAAAGATTTCACACGCCTGTGTTTACAGGGTAAAATAAACTCACTCATAGAGCCTTAATTCTACATTTGCTAAATTCTATGAAGCTTATTCCTTAATGCGATTTTAAATACAGAGATTTTTCTTGTGGGATTTAAAGACTGACCTTTCAGACGGGAGAATGTAAGGGTGTTAATTGTTTTTAGACTACATGACTAGTTAAGTCCTGTTGGGTTACCACGGAAATGCAGGAAATGTTTGTAGACCGCACTGTGATAGTTTATAGCAGTTAGGCAGCATGGCAGTTTCAAAAGAGTTCCTAGATCTTAATAAGGGTTTTAAATCACTGAATCTATCCCAGCTCTTAACCTTTTGAATGGCCATGGAAATAGACTGTTCAGAGGCTGATGAGGGGCAGCAAAGCCTGCATGTTGTCATAGGTGAATCCATCAATATGGCTGTGGTTTCACATTCTGGGTTATATAGACCAAAAAGTTTGGAGTGTCACTTCATTTATTTTCCTAGTGCATCACGTATTCAAAAGCAGCGCTGCACAGAGCAGCTGGTTGTGTTAGTTCCAGCTGGTGGTACCGTGGGCAGGCAAAGGAGAAGCAAAATTGCAGCACCAGATCAGTGAACACAACTGCCAACCAGGGTGCTGAGGCAGGATTATAAAATATGATGGTTGCTGCAATTCAGTATCTGGGCTTTTCAACTCCACATGTTCCTCTGAGGGATGGGGATAAATGTTCAGTGCACTGTTTGGTTTCTCTTGATGAGACTGAGGAGGGATGTCTGAGAAAGTAAACAGATGCCGGAGTGATTTTTGAAGGTGTGGATAATTGAACAGCTTTATGGTAATTATTAGCATTAACTGTTCTTTAAAATGGAACAGAAATTCACCTACGCAAAAGACTCTAGTGCAACTTATAAAACAAGAATAAGGAAGATTATTTGTTGATTATCTTATTTTACCTATCCAGCTTTCGGCACCTTGACAGTGTCAGTTCGTCAGAACAAAGAAATTACTCCCTTGGATTTCTGAGGCATTTATGTTTCTCTCATTAGTGAAATGCATGTGGAATGAGTCACAACGTCCTACTTGACCAAGCTTTTTGGAAGAAAAAAAGATTGGCATAATTTCTTTCCTTTCTTAGAAAACACTATAGTTTAAATTAAAATATATTGATATTTAATTTTTCTATCATAATAAATGTATTGAGAAATCTTAGTAAGTACACAGATGTAGATTATAAGGATTTACTCAGGGGTCATTGTTGTGCCTTAGATAAAAATAGACAAATAGATCTTCCACATATGTCTGTACCTCATAGTTAAGGCTTTTAAATTACAATCATAGCTATTAAGCAGAACAATTCAATAGACATGTCATGTAATCTCTTTAATCTTTTTCCAACATGAGCTATTATTTGTATCACCTAATCCCACATTAATATTTTAATACACTTTGTATGTTAGTGTAAAGTCAGCATATGTTAGTGTAAAGTCAGCATATGTTAGTGTAAAGTCAGCAGCAGGGTCCAGTCCAGGGTTTTATAGGATTTTTCACCGCTTTATTGGTGTGCTTTTATTTCCTATTTCAAAAATAATCCTTCTTTTAAAAAATGCTATACGCATTCTTCCATAATACATTAATTCAGAAATACCTAATGCTACTGAAATTATTGACCAGGCACCCCAACCTGTTATTCTGAGGTGGCTGCTGGTGAAGATTTCCCTATAGTTGAGATCTGTAGAGGTACATAGATGAGAACAGGTGTTGAACGCACTGAATGGGTGAGTCTCTGTTTCTCCAGCCCATCAGTGAGACCATGAGATCAAATCATTGAAGCAGGGTGGCACTAGAGCTGCATAATATACACCAGGAGTCAGCACAGGTCGATGGACAGCACACAGCACAATTGCACTTTTAAAGCCTTTGTTCTCCTTCTTTATGTCCACTCTAACTATAAAACCAGCAGTTGAACAGAGACTCAGTTTTATGCAGCCATATAACAACCAGAATAGTAAAAGTCCTTGCTGTGCCCTTCTAATACCCATGAAGAATTCCTTTCATTAAGCCTACCAGACATTACTTGATGTAAAATGAAAGATTTGTTTAGGACTGATCGGAAAAATATTCATAATGCATTTTTGGTGGAAAAAGACTGTTGTAGCTAAGCCATTTTACCACGTTATTTTATCATTTTTAAGAAAAAGTCTCATATTCTAAAATTAAATACATATGAAAATGAGCCCTCATTATAATTCTTAAAATCGCAAAAGAAATAAACGTTTCATGCTACACTTATTTTTCATTCCTATTTTATTTTCTTCTCAAATAGCCATGCTTTTTAGTGCAACACAAAAAAGTTGCTCTTTGACATTAAAAAGAAGAGTGAATATTTTTGACTACCCAGCCTAACACTCTTCACAAGATAAGGTTCTACAGATAGATATTCGAGCAGCAGATATTCAATATTTCAGTAAATCAATCCTCCTAAGACATTAAGCAGCATCTCGCAACTCTGATCTCTCTTCAAAACATAGAAATGTGGATGAAGTCCATGTGTTTATTCACATCCAAAGATGAATGGGTACCTGGAGACAGATAAATGAGGCTGCAAATTATTTCAGAGATTTTTGTAAAGCTGAATGACGATTATGTGCTTGAACAAAGACCCATATGCAGCAGATTCTTCATTTCCAGGTAAGCTAGAATCACAGAACCATTGAAGATCCTGAGCTGGAAGGGAGCCACGAGGTTTATTGTGCCCAACGCCTAATTCCACACAAAGCAAACTAGAAGTTAAATAATCTAAGGGCATTGTTCAAACACTCACTGAACACTGAGAAGCTTGGGGCGATGATCCCTTCCCTGGGGAGCTTCTTTCATTGCTTGACCACTCTTTCAGTGAAGAACTATCCAATCTGTGCTTAATGCACCACTGGATACAGTTGGCCTTTTTGGCTGTTATTGACTCATATTGAACTTACCATCAACCAAAACCCCTGGAAACCTTTCTGCAGAGCTAGTCCAGCCTCTTGTCTCCCAGTCTATGCATACATCCACTGGATTACACCACCCTAAGTGCAGAATCCGACATTCGTACTTCTTAAATTTCATATGGTTGGTGATGGCCCAGGGCTCTAACAAGATCTCTCTGTAAAGATTCTCAGCCCTCTAGGGAATCAATGAGTCCTCCTAGTTTAGTATCATTGGCAAACTTGCTTAGCGTGACCTAACTCCTGTGTCCAGGTCACTGATAAAAACATTGAAGAGAACCAGCCCTCAAATTGAGCCCTGGGGAACATCACTAGTGGCTGGCAATCAGCCAGATGTTACCCTTTTTACTACAATTCTCTGAGCCTGGCTCTCCTACCAGTTTTTCACGCATTGTATTGTGTACATGTCTACCTGTATGCTGGACACCTCATTCAGGGGATACTGTGAGAGACAGTACCAGAAACTTGTTAAAACGTGCTGTTATTTATATGAGAGTGTGAGTAGTATTTTGGATTAAAAAATCATACCATATATAATATGATTTACTATTTCATGAGAAACATCCATCACCAAATAAACTTAATATAAAATAGTAAGTAAGGTTTACTTTCCAATAAATACTATCTGGTATTCTTAACCTTTTTATGCCCTTTTCGCCTGAACACTACAGAGACCAGCTGTCTACCACAGTTTAGCCAAGTAAGCAATTGTTCTTTCAAATGAATTGCTAGAATTTGAAACACTGTCTAGGGGCTTGTGGAGAAGCCTTTAAGAGAGTGGAATTGTAATCCGGACTCTTTTTTTCTAAGCAAATATATGTCACTCAGTAAGTGGATAACAGAGACTGTAAATGTATTCAGTCTTCATATTCCTGCAGCACTGAAATGTAAATATCAGGAGAAGTTGACATGGAAACATGATTTAATTCATCCTCTATTTAAGACATCCAGGTGTGAAATGAGTAACAGTGCATTATGGTTAATGATTTCACTGCAATATAGGAATCCCCTCAGCAGGAGAAGGGTTATTCTGTTTTACTTCTTCAGATAAAGCTGCCCAAAGACTCCAGACAAGGAAAAGTTTAAATGTAGCCAGGGAGAAATAGAAGTAGAGTACTTTAAACAGAAGAAATCTGTAATCATTCAGTAAAGAAATAAAATCCTTTCACTGCAGCTCCTCACTTAACAAAGGAGTTTTTATTTCTACTATCATCACGGTAATTAATATTATGATTCCCTTTTATATCATACTTTTCTTATCTCTCAGTATCCTTCATTAGAATGCAAAACACTTTTCTGGCACACAGTCTTTTTTCCCATCCATCACTGACGCCATGGAGATCATCACTATGCAATGTGACCCTTGACCTGATTTTTCTCCCAAACTTCATGCTTTCTCCAAGGCTAAGGACACCGAATGTCCCTGTGAGGTTTCAGTTTGGTTTTTCTTCTCTGCTGTGGGGTTCTGCACACAGAAGTTGCCCCTCTGTATTTTAACAACTAATAATAAAGTTCATTAATATCTGTGTGCTCTTATTTTTCTTTGGTAAGAATTAGCAAGCACTAGGCTTGATCTATAAACTTCTACTGCACTGTGTTGGTGCACAGCAGCAGTCCTATGAAAATTTCACGTGGAGGAGGAGCAAGAGAGGTGCAGACGTGTTGTATAGCTGTTGTATAGCTGTGAGATCATATGCCATGAGAGGAAACCCTCTTCCTCAGCTGGTGATGGGACCAGTCCTAGTCCTCCCTGTTCGTAGCCTTGCAATAAGTAACCCTTAATTTGGTTGAGTGTATTTTTTATTATTACTAAAGAGGTATATAGAATCATAGAATGGTTTGGGTTGGAAAGAACCTTAAAGATCATCTAGTTCCAACCCTCCTGCCATGGGCAGGGACAACTTCCACTAGACGGTGTCCCCATGTACATAATATACATGACTGGCTACACTTAATGTGTTCCTACTTTTCTAAACCACTGTCTTTTTTGCAGCTTCTCTTATTCAATTATTGTATCTGTTTATTCCTTCCTTTTCTCTGAATAATCTCTTTTCCTCCGGGCCTTTAAAAATTATAATTCAATCTCCCTATAAAGAATGAATCTCTATTGAATCTCCCTATGAACCTCTCTATACAGCTGGTTTGCTGGGGTGCTGAAAGCATTCTTCAAGGAAAAAGTATATGGCTATATTTCATTTTCTATCCTTTTCTTGTCTGTCCAAGTTTACAAATCCTACATCCCACTGAGCTGCCCACTAGCTGTTTAGATCTTCTGCTTTTTTTCTTCTAGGAGATTGCACAACTAATTAAAAACTGTCAAACTAATTCACGTTTAAAAACAATTGCAGGATTGAAAGAAATGTATATTTTAAGTAGTTCCTATGCTTCCATTTGTCCAGAAACGGGCTACTTGCTGAAGGACTTTCATAAAATAGCATGAAAGAGGTATAATTTTGATTGCTAAATTTTACTTTCCATTTCCAATCCCTTCTTCAAAGTTGTATGTTCTTCAGGTCCTACCAACAAAAATAGATCTATGAACTTTCTAAGTAATGAAGTAACAAATTGGGTTTCGAAGCATGCAGCTTAAAATATTGCATAGACAAAAGTAGATTGGATTACAATTAGCTTTACCTGAACTTGTTTTGGAAGCCACTATTTCCGCCAATTTTAGAGCACCGTTTTACAGTTGCTAATAATTTCACCTCAGTAAAACAGAAATGCTACCCTCAAAGATGTCTACAGAGGCATAGTATTAAGCACTGACACTGCTACGCTCATTATATGAACACCTGCCATGCAAACAATTTTACAGATCCTTACCCTGAGTTGGTGTCGTATACCTTTCAACAGTAAGAAGCAGAGTAAAAAATGTCTTAGCACTTAGGAAAATAGCTAAGTTCTGGTGTAAGAGTATTCTCATTCAAAGTAGAATTGTAAATATACTTGAGAGCTGTTACCTACAACATTTTCATAAATGAAAAGCTGCTCTGAGTCAGAACTTTACTGCATCTTACGGACTTGGAAATGTTCATTCTGTGTTCATCAGCAAGGTGGGCTCACCATTACTTTAGGAAAGATTATGGATTGAGGGCTCATCAGCCTGGCAAAAGTAGCTTTTATGGGGAAAATGTATTGTGTATATTTTTGTACTTTCATCCTTTAATTTCAGCTGAGCTGACCAGTCTATAGAGCACCAGAGTGTCATCTTCTATTTACTGGGAAAAACTCCAGGTTCTAGTGAAAGCTGTAACTTTCTTAAATGAAATGCCTTGGTATTAAGCCAAGATGTAGCCTGTTGTTTAGCCACAAGTATTTAGATTACAACAGCCTAATCAATATATAAATAATATATTACTAAATATCATAAAATGCATTTTATCAGTAGACACAATAATCACGAGGAGACTGAAGCACAGAGTTGTGCAGGCCAACACTGTCAGCAGTTAAACTTTTGTGAAACCTGCAATGTGAATTTCTCCCTGACAAGGAAAGACTGAAAGACCTGGGGCTGTTTAGTCTGGAGAAGAGAAGACTGAGAGGGGATTTTATCAGTGCTGATCAATATCTAAAGGGAAGAGGTCAAGAAGAGGATGGGGCCAGACTCTTTTCAGTGGTGCCTAGTGACAGGACAAGGGGCAATGGGCACAAACTGGAACTGAGGAGGTTCCATCTGAACAGGAGGAAAAACTTCTTCCTGTGACGATGACAGAGCCCTGGAACAGGCTGCCCAAAGAGGTTGTGGAGTCTCATTCTCTAGAGAGATTCCAAACCCACCTGGACGTGATGCTGGGCAACCTGCTCTGGGTGACCTGCTGGAGCAGGGGGGTTGGATGAGATGATCTCCAGAGGTCCCTTCCAACACCCACCATTCTGTGTTTCTCTGATTCTTTTGTTCTGTGAATTGCTTATCACTGGGATGGTCCATGCATAGCTGATGGCTCAGCAAGCAGCAGGTCCAGTGACAATGAAAAACTGAGCTTGAAATTGCACACTTCAGCACGGCCCTTTCCAGGCACTGCTTTTGCTCTCCTACTAATAATGTCCATATTGTTAATTCAGTCTATTTTCCAACACGTGGGAAATGTCTTCTGCCATCATCCACATATAAAGTGCTTTCCTCTCACAAGTTATGTATTGCTCTTCACAGTCTCCAAAATCTTCCTACCAAGCCAGGGTCCTGGGAATTAAGAACAGCAAGTATTGACCCATTCTTTTGAGAAGGCTGGCAAAATACTCTTTCTTACAAAAGTGAGCTGTTGACCCTTGGCATCAGAGCAACACATAGAAGTGTTGATAAACTGAATTGATTTGTGAAACAATAAGCTCCATCATTTTGCTGCAGCAGACAAAATGAAGAGGACAAAAACTATTATCTTTCAGATAGGCAGCTGGAACATTTTTACCACAGCATGAGATCTTATTTTTCTGGCTCCACCAAGGGAGATGAAAAGAGATACCTAAAATCTAAATGTTTACAGTAGTATTACAGTGTTATGAAGCAGTGTGAGACAAAGGATTTTAAAATAAAAAAGATTTGGAAAACTGAAAGGTAGGTTCATCTCTTTTCAAAAGGCATAAGACTGACTTTACACAAGAAAAAAGGAAAGATAATTTGCTAAGATAGACAAACCCATGCTGCCAATGCATTTTGAGTGCAGTGTGCAGTTCTGGTCCTCACATCAGTAAAAAAGATGTAGCAGAACCAAAAAATGCAGAGCAACAAATAAAACCAGAGCCATGAAACAACTTTCATATGAGGAATGACTCAATAAAATAGGTGTGTTCTTGCTCGAGAAAGGACAGCCATGTGTGGCAGGGATCTGCCAAACTGTGAGTAGCAGGGAAAAAAGATGATTATTCATTATCTCTTCCGGTACAGGACACATGAGCAACAAGTGAAAACAACAAGCTGCATGTTCAAGCCAGTACCTAAATAGAAGAGACTTTGTATGGGGTGGAGATCAGCGGTTGGAACTCCTTTCCATTGAACGCTGTGATTGCAGTTTTTATAGCAGAATTAATACAAAATGATGGGAAAAAGCCACAAAGATATATCAAACAAGGAACGTCATCCTCTCAGGAAGTCTCCTATGCATGACTTGTTGGAGAGTGTTCCTCTGTAGCAGTGTCCAAGCATCTGCCACTGCTTACTGTTGGAGACAGGACTAATGCAAGATGGAGTAGTTAAGAGGAATATGGTCAATCCTACTTTTTTATGTTGAATTACAGAAGTAATTTTGAGTAGCTGAAACTTTATTCATATTATTTACACTTCAAGTTTACTTAAAAACATTTTGCAGGTAAATTCTAAACCAGTGTAGGGAAAGAATAAAGCTCCAAAGCTGGACAGCTGCCTCCCCCGTGTGACAAGGGTTGTTCCATTTTATTCAGCCGTATTTCAGAGTTACATTAAGTCAGTGGGATCAATTCTGTATAAAATAAGTAGAAGTAAAGTTGCTCAAAAATATTGAAAAACAGAACCCATCTCGAAAAAAAAAAAAAAGTGTCACAGCAATCAAATAAATTGCTCCTAATTTAGTAGGCTTGGAATAGGAGAGCTTCCTAATATATATAAATGCCATTGTCATTGAATGCCTGGCAATGCTGAAGAGGCAGAAAGAGCCTGTTGTCAATGAAGCAGGAAAATGCCGAAGTTGATTTAAAGCAAACCGGTCAAAACCTGGTCATGTGAAAACAAATGATCGCTAATCAGGTTAAAAAATGTTACAGCCTACATCCCACACCTGATGAGAAGGTTCACCAGAATAAAGAATGTCATGCTTTTTCTGTATCAATATTTATCTCCGTGCTCAGCAACATGCAAATGGGATGGGGATATAAAAATCTAATTTATTTAGCATATTTACATCTTTAGATGTTACAGAATAGACTTTGTTTTCAATTACCTTCACAATTACTGTTATGTACTTCTCTACTCACTGTTTAAAAACCCTAAGGCTGCCCAAAACCAGTGTAAAATGTTCTTCACTTCAGTCAATGAGCTTTAACAGAAACCAATGCATTTTAACTGAATTTTTGTTTATCTCAAGCAGCACATTTTAATGAAATCAATATATTCTTGCTGAAAGCCTCATGAATCCATTGGAAAGAATACATTTTTACTGAAACCAATATACAGTTTTATAATGTCTGTATGTTTTAGTGAGAGCATGGCAATACATTTTAGCTGAAACCAATATGTTTCTCCAGGGCTGATACCAAAGAAACTTTATTTTACAGTGAAACCAATGCATTCTTACTGAAACTAATATTCCATATTCTGGAGCCAACATTGTCAGCCTAAATGAAAGCTATGTTTTATTTTAGTGAAGAAATTACATACTTTCAAGATTATCTTAAAAACAAGGAGTTTTGCAAAGCTTATATTTTAGTATGTACATAAAAGAAGCAGCAGATCATAAGAAGTCGTTCCTAGATAGATCTGTCTCCCTGGGTTTACATTTTATGTAGTCTTGCAACATATATGCATTCTATCAAATGAGTAATGATATAGATAGGAGTTTATTTTCATTCTCAGTAGACTTACACTAAATCTTTTTTTCCACTTTATATGCAAACTGACTTAAAATAAGTCAGCATTATGTGTGATTTACACTTCAGAGCAGAGGAACAGAACAGTGGTTAATGATTTTATTGTAGACTAGATGTGATCTATTATGCAGGAATTTTTTGTAAGAATTGTTTTCAGTACATCAGTTTTGGTATTTTTCTTGACATTTTGACTAAAGATGTGCTGATCTGCATTACTTAGAAATATTTTGAGTAGTCTGGTACATGTAGCTAATGATTTGTGATCCTTCTAAGTGTTCTAATTGATGCAATTAATGTGAATTAAAAGGCTCAATCTGAATTTCCACAGATCTGAAGAAATGCATTATCTGGTTAAAATTTAGATACAGTTTTTTCTTTCTTTATCTTTTCAGCATAAAGAGAAAAAGTAGGCAGAGCAAGAAACCCAGCAATACAGTGATCATCAATAAAAGGGCCAAGTTTGTACATTTACTGTTCTCACCACAGGCACATCAAAATATTATTTTTCAGTTAAACCAAATATAGAATCATTTCCTAATGAGAATCCAATTGTGATGGAAGATTAAAGGAAATTACCATTGCTCAGTAAAAATGAGTTGTGTGACTGCAATGTGTTTACGAGCTAGAAGTCCAGATCCTAAATCTGATCATTTGTAAACTGAAGATGGCAAAGGATTTCCCCAGCTCCCAAAGAAAATGTATTGAAATTCATCAGTAATAATTACCTCAGAGCTGTAATTGATTTCCTTGATTTAAAGCAAATTGGTAAAAAATTGGTCATGCGCAAACAAATGATTACTAATCAGGTTAAAATATATGACCTTGACTTGAGGAAATACTGTTTTTTTCCATTACAGCATCTACTTCTGACCCCACTGTTCAGGGGTTCCTTGCTGAAACACCAAAGACATTAGCCAGCAACACAGAGCACTCCCAATTCATCAGCTCCACTTCAGCATTCCCATCTGTGCAGATGGGATCCTGATATTTCAGGGACTAAGGAAAACACAGCCTAGCCATAGCAAAGTTTACTTTGCCAAGCTTGCTGGTTTACAGAGTTGACCTACTTATGAAAACAAAATGGACATTTTATCTCTGAAGTTATGCCTAATCACATCTTCAAAAATTTCCTTCCCTACTAATGATGATTGAAAAATAATGAATAAAATGTAGATGCAGTGGAAAGTCAGAGGGAAAATGCAATACTGAGGAAAATATATAGCCCAATTACAATTATTAGCATAGAAAAGGGTAGTCTATAATCCTACTGCAGCTGCTCACTGAATGGTTTCCTTCATGTGCAATAGGTTGCCTTGGGGGTGATTGATCCACTTCCAGAAAGTATAATCAGTGGTTTCCAAAGAATCTAAAAGACAAAGTGTAACAAGACCATACACTACACTAGTATTGGATTTTACCGCTTCTCATTATTTAGACCCCTCTAGCAATTTTCCCATAATAAGTTTCTATAGTGCTTTGCTGGATTCCTTTTTTTCTATAAAACATTTTATTCTTCCAAATTAATATGGTCCACTCATTTTGACATGACTTCTACAGCCCCTTTCTCTAATTACTGTTCTTGGTGTCATACCATTGCTTGCAAGTATTACAGAATAAGTGACATTCTTATATTTATTTTAGAATCCTGCACAATGAGGAAGGATAGTGTTACTTGCTCAATTTCACCCTTTTCTATGCCATTATCAGAACATACTTGATTTTTAAAAGGAATTAAAG
The DNA here is from genome assembly GCA_013400335.1 of Eurystomus gularis. NCBI lineage: Eukaryota > Metazoa > Chordata > Aves > Coraciiformes > Coraciidae > Eurystomus > Eurystomus gularis. The sequence continues at coordinate 102,959 of VZZY01022222.1, read as the reverse complement.
TTTTGGACTTGAAGTATTCTCTTAACGCAAATAACTATACACCAGATACTTGTAGCTCAACTAAAACCAAAGCAGAAAAGAATTTCAGTACTCCATTTGAATCTCAGGTATCATTTGCAAGTTTTCATGATCACAGAAACAAACCGGTTTTAAATTCATGGTTAATTTTAAAGGCATTTAATAGCAACCACAGGAAACTGGGAGTCCGCTTTCCATAATTGCATTACACATGTTGAATATTTATATTTTGTAGTGCTAACATTCAAACAAGACTCAAAGTCTTGGTTGATCAAGCATAGGATGTATGGACACATTATGTATACTTCATGGCTGTGCACAGAGGACACAATAAAGATCATTATTAGGATATACAGTCACAGCCTCCCGTCCTCACTTAAACAATCTCAACAGAATAAAAAAAGACATAGCAAAAAGTTGCAAGCTCCATTTACATCTTTAAGGACTTCGGATTATAGGATTAGAGGGGACTTGATCATGCTCCTTAGAAGTCAACCCAGGGAACAGATTTATCTTGCAAGCCAAGAAGTAAGGAGTGTCAAACCTGTGAAACATGATATTAAGTGTGAAATGAGGGACGGGAGGAATATTCCAGTGAAATGTAACTAATGACTGAAACAGTTAATCTAGGAATCCAGCTCTGTGTGTTTGGAAGTCTTTCCTGTGACACCAAAGATAGTACCCTAGATTAGAAGTCATGGAAATATTTCTGTCTTCAGGTCTCAGGCTATTTTATGCAGAAGTTCAGTTTAGCAGACATGCTGATTTCTGCTGTAGTTGCTAAAAAATATCAACACATGTCCATAAAATATAGGTGTTAAGAATTACAGTCAAACACTATTAAGATTCAGAGAGGGAAACACTAAAGAACAATACTTAAGATGTAGCTGGATATAATCAAGTAGGAGGGAAACTCAGTATCCAGATTGTCTAGTTCATGTTGCATTAAATTTAACATTTCACTTTGAGAAGGTTTTTCTGTATTTACTTACACGACAGTAATTGAATTTTTTTTAAAGTATGGTTGTCATTTGCGATTGTGTTTCTGAAGTTAATAAAATGAAAAATAAAGTAAAAGATGCGAGGAACCTTCCCAAACTTATTAAATATAGAGGTAGACTGACCTTGTTCATCAGCACCTTATATAATGGCTACAGCCATAGCCCCTGAATTGGTTTGAGCTGGAATAGCACTAATCCTGTTCGGTTATGTCACTATTCAGCTCCGTCTCTTCTAAGTCCCAGCACTTCCTGAAGTTAACAGCAGATTTTTGCAGCTTCTTGCAGTGATAACGCTCCATGTTTAGAGTTACTGCCAAGGGTTAGGGTGTGCAGAAATGCTCTGGATTGTCCTTGCTCCTGTGCAGACCAAGGTCACTGCTCAATCTTGTGTACTATATTGCAGGTGCAGAAGGTAAGACGTGCCATCTCCAGGGAGCAGCGGCCAGGACAGGGACCCTAAACTGACCAACCGGGGACTCCATCCCATGTACAGCACATTCAGTATAAAGCTGAGAGATCTTGATGGTTAAGCCTCTACTTCTGTGGTCAGGATCCAACAAGGACTCTGTCCATTCTGCCTTTGATCCCAATCTATGTGTTCCTGAATCCAGCTAGTGAATCTGTTTCCTGTCTGCCACTGAGTCCAGTCTGGGACTTCCCCAGTGCCTGCTCCACAGTACCACTGGTGATGGTGACAGAATTGCCATCAGGGGATTTGCATTATATTTATTTGTATATATTTCATTTTTAAATTATTATTATTATTATTATTATAGCTGTTCTAGGTGGTTTTTTTTCTAATCCATATGTCTTTCTCCCTTATTCCCTTTCTCTTCCCATTTGGGAGGGGAGAGAGGTTAAGGGAGAGCATCTGTTATAGGTCTAGTGGACAACCCTGACCCTAAACCTTGACAGCTCCTTAAATATAAGTGGTCTTCCAGACTCTGGTCCTACTCACAACACTGTTGACTTTCCTGCCATTAGTCATAATATCCTCATCTTTTGATGCTCACAATGATTCTTGTGGCTAAGTAATATCACTGCTACTATGTTGCTTTGCAGAGATTAGATTCAAGGCAAAGATCGTGTGGTGCAAAATTTGTGGATAATAGAAGTAAAGGAAATAGTGATATCTCAGATGCACTTCTGAAAGCTTTCTGCAAATACAGTTCATTGGCCTGGGCTTGAATGGGTAAATACATGGTATGGTTACAGCTGACTGAAGTCATGTAAAGAAAGCTAACGCCACATATTAGGAAACTCTGTTTTCAGATTATCAAAGACACAAAAGAACTGCTGCTCATAAGTCGCTCCTTTATCACGCATATAGGTTTGGCAGAAGAAAAAAAAAATAGCACTGGTAAATGTCAAACTACCTTCAGCACTGCAAACACAGCGTTTGGGATCGAAATGAACTACCACCTCTAATAATGATGCACTACGCTTTATTAAAAATACTGAGTCTTTCATATCCCACAAAGTCATTTCTACTGAAGTGCTTGCACTGTAAGAGCTATCTCCTCCTAATAGAAAAATTGCTTCAAATACTCAGCATGTTCACCCAGGGATGCCCATGTAAAGGTATGTTTAAAGTTGCTCTGATAAGACAGTACAGTCTTTGTCAGTAATTAAAATCTCTTTTAAAAGGTAAATGTAACTCTCCTTAAAATCAGTGAAAATATTTGCATCACTTCAGAAAGTCCTGTACCCAGCCACAAGTGATTTACACTGCCTTCCTCCTCTTAATGTCTGAAGGATGCTCCATAGAAAAAAAAAAAGACACATGGCGTTGTGTCCCGTGTGGTACACTGAGAATTCTCTGACATTTCCTACTCATAGAAATTGTCCCCAGTTGAAATTCACTTTTCAGTTATTTGGTCCCTGTATAATGTCATCTGAGCGCATCTAAGGCTCAGAAAAAAAACTGCTAGCTGGCAAAGCCTGGTGACAAACAAATCAATGGTTTTCATTTTGCTGCTGACATGCCTGACAGGGTACGTGACTATCGGCTGTCAGATTCTTTTTAGACTGGATTTATTGATCAAGTCTATCCAGAACGTTTAAAGCCTTCCCTTGTGTTTTGAAGTATATAGAAAATGTCTTGCTGCTCAAGGTTCCACAGAAGCTGAGTTATTCATTTTCACTTATTATTAGTGTCCTTACTGGCAGCTGTATGGAAATATCGTGTCTCTTCTCTTCCTTTCAGCCAGCTTCTGTCAAATATCCTTCTCATACCTATACACATTAAATATTCTCACACAGGGTTGGTAAAATGTTCTGAACAAGGTAGCTGTGGTTGCTGTTAATAATCACCTTGTACAGACCTTTCTAATATCTCCTGAAGAACTAAGAATATTGTTCTAAGAGCAAAAAATGGACTGACAGTCCTTGATTTGCTCTTTTCCTTGTTCATTCACAGGTTCTGTTCAGGATAAAACTTGGTGCTTTTTCTCACTACAGAGTAGAATCTGGAATGCTTTTGACATCCCAGCCCTCTGGTGTTTACATTTGATGTTAGATGTGTTGCCTACCCAACTCTGTTATTCTTTAAACACATGGTAAGCTGCAGTGTGTCAGTCAGTCCTGCATCCAACATATCACTTTGTTGTGGGATTTCATGAGCCTATAGCAAAAATCTGGTATTTCAAAAAACGATCTAAATTTCCAGTAACCAGCGCTACCTCTGCAACACGTACTTAATCAATAGGACCCTGAAGAAGAACACATGTCGTACAACGTAGTCAATCCACTCTTGGTGGTGTGTGGCCTGAGCTTTCCTGTGTCAGCACATCACTTCTTCACAAGAGTTAGGGATGGCACTTGGGCACTTGGGCTCTTTGCCTTTAGGATGTTGTGTGCCTGTCCTTACTGTTCTGTAACTTACTGCTGTCTTGGCAGTCTTTGACAAAGATGAATTCAAATGCTTCTGTGGCCTGATTGATTTCCAGGAGCACATACAGCTCTGCTGCCGGTGGAAGGCTCATACAGACTGTGTATCAGAGAAGCTGCATCATTCCTTGTTCTCAACTAGAATGAAATCAGATTTCAAATCTTTCAAATCTTCCAGAACAGAGGTTTTGTCCTTTCTTTATACATCTCTAGGAACTCACACTGCCTTTTCCCAAACATTTCTACAAGTGAAATTTGGTTTTTTGACTCTTCACAAAAAGCAAATAAATATGTACCATGACAAAACAGACTCTGTGTTAGATGCACATGAATGCTTACAAAGTAGTGCAGTTCACTTGACTTCGCTCTTCATTTTAATGATCCCACCAGAATGTTCGTTTGAAAAGTAAATACAGTCATAACAGCTAGAAAAATAATAATCTCAGTTGCAGCTCAGCCCTATGACGATGGCTCTGTTATGGTTGTGTACCTTGCCCTGTAGTAGGAACTGAAGTCAGGGATATCTGTGGAAGTAAAAAATATTGAATCAATTTGGAAGCATCAGCAGCAAACAAAATGTACTACTCACTTATGTGCCTTTGCATCGTAACAGGATACTGAAAGAAGTGAGCAATTTCCCCTCTTCCTCTTCCATTGATCCATTGACTCACCTGTGAGAGGAAGGATATATTAGATGAACTAATATTTGTGCAGCCTTGATGCCAGCTGAAAGAGGCTACCCAGAGTGCAAATAAAGTGATATTGCTTTCACCTTGTGTATGTTATATATTTTTAGTGCACAAATGGAGGTTTTCCTCTAGTTTTAGAGCTATGCTTGGATGATGAGTCCTTTGGAAGCTGCTCTAATGCATGGAATTCATCCCTGATAAAAAGCCCTATCGTGAGGATGCTCGTCCTAGTCAATAACTCTCCAGTTCACAATGACATGTTTGCTGAAGTGGTGGACAATGGGAAATCTTAGTACAAACTTCATGTTATTCTTCATGTTTCCTATTCACTGCTGAAGAATTATTTTCCTTAAAAGTCAAAAATGTTCAGGTTCCCCACAGTGGAGTTTTGCTGCTCAGACAAAAAGACAGAAATCTGACCTGCTAAGAGAATTATCAGTAAATGAAAAAATCTACTTTAAAAATGAAAAACAAGAATTACAACTTAGCCCCTTTGACTATCAATGCTTTTTATATGTGGATTTTTATGTGCATATATACACGTAAATATACATACATGTACACATACATACATGTAAATGTATCTACATGTATAGAGAGATATACACTGAAGGTAAGTGTCTAAGAATCAGATATTTTTTTTAACACTGGGGAGGACAATGTCAAAAAAGTGTGAGTATATGCTGTCGCTGTGATACTGCCTCCCAAACTCCAGATATATTTATGTGAATTACTGGGCCTGTTTTGCCAACTTAAGGCAGGATAAAAAAGCAGGAAAAAGAAAACAGTAAAGCTATATAGTCTGGCGGTTTTTAAATGCTTCATTTTTCTGAGTTTATAAACCGATTTAGAATACAGTAATGTTATTAACTTAATGCATAAATTATATCAGACTATATAATAAAAAGTCGTTCCTTTTTTTTTTCCCTTTTCTTTTTGAAAGTATCATTTATTTCTTTTATCAAAGACAAGCCAATGCATTGACATACAGTATTTTACTTAGGACTAAAAAAACCCACTTAACTCTTTTACCAAAGGGACAGTTTATGTGTGCCCTGTGTACTCTATGATATGTGTATATATTATACGGTGTCTTTATTTCATTTTTCTGCCAGCTCTATTTTCAAATTTTCTCTGAATCTGCTTTTTACTCCCTACTTCATTTCTCTATTTTTGCTTGCTCACTACATTTATCCCTACTGCCCCTTGTCCATTTCAATTTTTTAGCCTCTCTTTATTGAAATGAGAGCCAAGTGATAAACTCTGAGCTGCAATTTTGAAACTATTATGCTGAAAGGAGCTTGAAATTGGATAGAATTAGCTTATTCGTTCAGGACTGCAAAAGGGACAAATACTAGTAATTCCTGAGCACTTCCAATTTCCATTTACTTCAGAGCAAATTTCACATATTCACCATGCTAGAGTTGCTGGGGAACTTCCCTGGAAAATATTTTCCTGGTCTGTGAGTAAAGTCATTGCTATCTAGACCTGGAAAAGTTCCTGTGTCACCTGCTCTGGGTGACCCTGCTTTGGCAGGGGGGTTGGATGAGATGATCTCCAGAGGTCCCTTCCAACCCCAACCATTCTGTGATTCTGTGAATCTGTGATTGCAACTGTACAAATTAATTAGCTTATGACTAAGCATAATTAATAAGCTTATGACTAGCAGATAGAAAATGGACTAGAAGTCTAGATTTTTTATTATATAGCTTAAAATAGCTTATGCATTAAAATGATGCTTGTATAGACCTCTTGATGTACAGGTCTACACAAGCCATGTACAGTATCGTATAGAGGAGAATGTGCAGCCTGCTCAGTACCCAAACAGAACAACAAGGATGTATTCTATTAACTGAACACATGGTTCAACTCGTGCTCAGAGCCTTAGAGTATGCCTAGTGTATAGGTAAAATAATTAACCAGTCTAAAAGTTCAGGAAAACTATAAAAGAGAGAATTCATGTCATAAGTTGTATTTAAAGAACCAATAAAACTCATGCCAAGGGAGAGCTGTAGCATGTATTCCAGCATTTCAAGCTGCTGGAGGGTTCTACCCCACTGAGTGCAGCTTGTTCTCCTGTACACAATGTTCTCATTACCTACCATATTGCCCAGATTAAGGATTTCATGGTTCATATGTTCCACTCAGTTTAGACACAATTCTAGTTTCATAGTATGGCAACTACTAATAAAAGCCAAGCTTTTAATGGGAAGCAAGATTTTATAAATGGTGAAATGCCTTTAAAATTATGCCTCAGCATGAGCTGGGAAGTTCCTATTCAGACCCCTAAGTAAATGAACGGATGTTCAGAGATAAGACCCTGCAAGTCAACCTCATCATGCTTGTTAGAAGTCAAGGAAGTGTGAAAACAATATTTTTGTTCATGCCTAAATTGAGAAACAAGATCCCAACCTTTTCAGGAGAGGCCGCAGACACCTCTCTTATACCTTTATTAACCTTACAGTTACCCTTCTTTTCTTGTTTCCAGAGGTATTCTCTCTTCTGCTCATACATTCTCTTCCTTTGTAATTCAATCTGCAGTTGGATGGTAATGTTTATAAATCATACTGTAATGACCAGATTTACTGTACTGGTTATTGTAAATTTCACTTACATTAAAATCATTAAAATCGACAGATTTTATGCACACACAGCACCCTTTCAAATCACTACTCACAGGGTCTTTATGGTGCTCCAAGTTCAATGAGCTTGCTCTTTGAGTATTTTGAATAGGACGAACAAATAGGTGGTGATTACTTAACTTCATTAAGAATTTATTCAAAATGGGTCTCTAAATATTTTAATTGAACTGATAATTTCTTTGTGATGTTCAGAAAGATTTCTTGAAGAGCTGCTTAGGTACAGACCAATGGTGACATCAAGTGGTGATTTACATTTTTACTGTATTTGAGAATAATCACAGTGGCAAAGTAAAAAGAGATTTCCTCAGAGCTTTTTCCTCTGGTGATAAAATAATTTCTCAGAATATTACTTCTGTCCACATTTGGTAACTGAGCAAAGGATAAAACTAGCAGAGGGATTTCCTTGAATACTTTTTAATTTCATTTAATACTTTAATACTTTCTGCTTTATATGTAGTGCTTTTTATTTTCAGTTCTGCATCACCCACTGGAAAACACTAAATACCATCCCATATGAAGGATGACTGCAGACTTTTCCAAAAATCATGGATTATGTTTTGCTGAGGTCATCACTGCTATGCCACATATCATAACCAGAAACTACCATAGATAAATTAATATCTGGTCTTCAGGTAAGTATTTCACTTCTGATATGTGAAAACCTCTCCTTTCCCTCATTCAGGTTCTGAATTAAATGAGAACTCTGGAGGGTAGGTACTCTTTTTAATCCTAAATATGATATAATTTTAACACAGTAAGTGGTCAAAATAGTCTGATGTGGGTTTTATATCATACTTGCACTTCAAGCACTTCATACTGGCACTTCCTAATAAATTGCTACAGGACGATTAAGTTCTGAAATGTCAGGACTTCTAAAACTGCATTTTCTGCAGACTCCAGCAGTATACTGTTCCTCACTAAGGACTAAGAGGACAGCTTATTTCTTTCTAATTTGATCCACTATCAAATACTAGTCTTGCATCTTGCCATTCTAGGAACTGCATCAAGCGCTGTTCTCATTGGACTTGCCAGTTCTTATCAGCAATTGATGAACTGTATTACCACAAGATCCCCACATTTAAACAACTGAAGTATTTTTCAGATGTTTTCAATGTTGTAAGTAGCAAATTGGATGCTGTCAGTGGTCATAGGTCATAGCAAGAAATAGCAGCCAGAGCCTGCAAACACCAGAGTACAGTTATTGCATAGCTCAGGCTTCAGGAGTCTCCTTGCTGTACAGATGACCTGTCCAGCCTTTTTCTTACAGAGCAGATGTGATTCTCTGTCTCTCTGCATCCTCTCAATAGCTCCCTTCCCCAGGGCCTTACCCTCACGGCAGCATCACACAACTGACTACAATTTTTTCCCTTTAAAATGTCAAAAAGAATTGCAACGCTCCCTCTCTAATCCTTGGGAATTCATACTGTGCTGCGTAATTAGGCTTGAAATCAGCTACAGCGCTAAGCATCTCCATCTGTAATCATATTTTGAAAAAGAGCACAGTACAAAGAGTTGCAGCAAAGGGTAACTATCAAAATCAATTTTCACAGGTTTTACTTTGGGGCTTTTGTTTCGGTCTGGTTTTCAAACTCAGGCCAGACTGCTAGGAAGCTTCCACTGCAAGGATGTCAGGCTGATTGTGAAAATACCTCTAGAAATGTCCCTGTCTGCAATGTCCATGACAAGTCATGGCTATTCCTCTTCTAGCTTGAGCTACAAATTAGTCATCTGCTTGCAAAAGAGAGTTAGAGCACAGTTTCTCCAGTGTTCAAGCACCAAACAAAATATTTTGTGGGGAGAAAATTGCCCTTTGTGTAAGCACAAGAACTGTGGGTCTCAGCAGGAGCTGTGAAGGGGAGGAAACAGTCACTTAGGTTTACAGCACAGGAGTCCTCCAGGCCTAAGGAGCACTCCCAGTCTTCGCTGATGATTGCAACATTGGGTAGTGTATTACAAATGGCCTGGAGACATGGCCATAGCCAGTGAATATTCTGGATCCAGTGACATCCAACATAATCCGCTGACCAGTACAATAATACCTACATTCTCTATTTTTTTGTATTATTTGTGTTTAAGTATTAGTAACCTATCAACTTGAGATAGAAATGAATGTTGTATAAAGCTGATTAACAGAGAGAATAAAGCACCTCTTTCAATGTTTCTGGAGGAAACTAACTGAAGAGGAGTACAAAAATATAAAATTCTCTGTGGAAGGTTTAGAAGATTTTGACTGGCTCTTGACTAATGCTATGGAAACACCTGGTCACATTTCTCTCATGAGGGTTGGAAGTTAGAGTTCACAATGCCCTGAGATAAAGTGCTCACTCCTGTTGCCTTAACTGCTAGAAATCTGTTCTTTATTCTAGACTGAATACTTCACATCCCTGCTTTCAGCTTCCCTCTGTAGAACTTCATTACATTTTTTTCCACTTTATCAAATAGCCATCTGCCAGCCAAAATCTATTCCCATATACCTACCTGGGGATGGTAGCCAAGCTGGTTTTATCCTTCTCTTGAGTAAATATTTGAGACTGAGCTTTAACAACTTGTTTTCACAAGGCAGGCTTTTCATACTTTAGTTCATTCTTCTCAAGCACTCCCAATTAATCTTTTACCAAAAAATTAACTGTTCTCAACATATGTGCATTCCTTTTTCCCTGAGAAAAAATACTTTGTAAACATTTCCAACAATAAAAATTAATGAGAGACAATGGGGCAATTGTAATCAGAATCAGTTATTACAAAACTTTTTCATTAAGAGAAGACATAGCATGGAGCTGCAGCCTGGAGGAACTGAATTGCACAAGCATTTATTAAGTTCTGCAAAACTTGCTGACCCACAACACGCTTAAAACTCAGCAAAGTGAAGCTTCTTTTGCTTTAAAATGCTGGAATAATTCACCAGTTTCTGTGCACGGCTGGTCTATGACTAGTATCTATCTAAAACAATAGTGTCGAGTTCAATTTTTGTTGTGTGTGAATTCCTCCTCCAGGCGGAACTGTCATAGTGATATATAGAATCATAGAATCGTTTAGGTTGGAAAAGACCTTCAGGATCATCAGGGTCAACCATTAATCCAGCACTGCCAAGACACCATTAAACCATGTGCCTCAGCACCACATCTACACGTCTTTTAAATAGTTCCAGGGATGGTGACCCCACCACTGCCCTGGGCAGCATGTCTCAATTCTTGATAGTACTTTCCATGAAGAAATTTTCCTTAATATCCAAACTAAACCTCCCCTGGCACAACTTGAGGCCATTTCCTCTTGTCCTATCATTTGCTCCTTGGGAGAACAGACCGACCCCGACCTCACTACAACCTCCTTTCAGGGAGCTGTCAAGAGCGAGAAGGTCTCCCCTCAGTCTCCTTTTCTCTAGGCTCAACAACCCCAGGTCCCTCACCCACTCCTCACAAGACTTGTGCTCTAGACCCTTCCCCAGCTTTGCTGCCCTTCTCTGGACATGCTCCAGACCTTCAATGTCCTTCTTGGAGTGAGGGACCCAAATGTGAACTCAGTATTTGAGGTTGGGCCTCACCAGTGCTGAGCAAAAGAGGACGATCACTTCCCTAGTCCTGCTGGCCACAGTATTGCTGAGCCAGGATGCTGTTGGCCTTCTCGGCTACCTGGGCATACTCTGGCTTATATTCATCTGGCTGTTGACCAACATCCCCAAGTCCTTTTCCACTAGGCAGCTTTCCAACCACTCTTCCCCAAGCCTGTAGCATTGCTGGGGGTTGTTGTGACCCAAGTGCAGGATCTGGTACTTGGCCTTCTTGAACCTCATACCATTGGCCTTGGCCCATTGATCCGGCCTGTCCAAATCCCTCTGAAAAGCCTTCCTACCCTCAAGCAGATCAATACTCCTGCCCAGACCAGTCTCACCTGCAAACTTACAGAGAATGCCCTTGATCCCCTCATCCAGATCATTGATAAAGCTATTAAAGAGAACATGTCCCAGTACCAAGCCTCTGCATGTTGCTGAGCATAAAGGGGAGGGTGTTTCTAGCACGGTTACTATCAGGTGGTTAAAAGGGATCTGGCATAATCTCCAAAATCCTGTTTATAACATTAGATTCAGGGGACGTTCCTCTGGAAGCTAGAGAAGATACCTGACATCACAGTGGCAAACTTCTGACTGGTGACTCTCTTCAGGTGAATAATGGAAAATGGAAATGAAGTGATGGAATAAATTGATCTCATGCAAAAGGGCAGCCCAAAATTCATGTGCCATTTAAGTCCTATCTCCAAATCTGAAGATGGGACTTAAATAATAAACAAACCCTCCTTTGCACAGCTTCTTTGGTCAGTGTGAATAATTTGCTAAATAGAGTACATAAAGTCCTAGAAAAGACTGGTATATGGACGGCAAAACAGCCCTCACGCTATAAATCTTGACTTTGTCTCACCTTTATGAAAAAATGCTCTTTTCTCAGAGCAGTGATTCCAGACATGAAGAATCCACTCTTCAAAAAGTGGGAGCACAGTTAAACTTAATTCCATAGTGACAACTTAAAGTGCAATGGCCAAACTTACATAAACAAAGAAGAGAGTAAGACACATTCAGCAAAGCACATCACCTTTCATTAGCCTTCTGGAGAGGCTTTCTAGGGCATGTGGTGTGATGTGAAAAGGCACCACAATAGGCTGAATCCTAAAGATACAGCCCTATCTGCCCTAATTATAAAGACCTTGACACATTACAAGGAGAGGTTCATGAGCAAGAAGGCAGGAGCAAGCAGGAGCAAGATCAACATTTTCATATCCTAATATATTAAATATTCCTGCATAATCTTTAAAAGTAAGTGATATTACAAAGTAATTCTGGACAATTTTGTGACATTTTCAATGTCTTTCCAGATATAACTAATGCATAGGTAGTGTTTAGATATATTTCTACGTTTAACTCTGTGGTAGCTCAACACTTGTTTTTCCACCTGGCTTTTCTCATAACCTTGCCTCTGATTTTCTTCATATTAGCTGTAGACCCTTGTTAGAGCTGCTGGATGTGTCAGAGCAGCAGCAGAACTTGTCTTTGAAAGATCTGCTGGTGGTGATGTCATTCTTATTACAGTAGACTTTCTGCTACTGAGCTGAAGTCTTCCCTGAAATTCTCATGAATTAAATGTTACATGGGCCAGTACTATGGGAGATTGTTTAAAGACAGTAACTTTTAATAGTACACCAAGAGAAAAATCGCTTATATAAGACCAGCCCTAAACCCTGTGTTTGTATTGAGTAGAATCCAGCTCCACAAACACTGCTTGTTAACTGAGGCACAAGATGAATGAAGGTTTCTGAACTGGGCTCTATGTAACCAGTTCTTGGTTTGGATTTTACGTTTCACATCTTTGTTTTTATTTCATTCCACAAGAGGGCAATAATGAACTGTAAATATATATTTCTCCTTTGCCCAAGAGTTTTGAGAAGATGGTAAAATGATTTTTCTTTTGAAAGAATCAGATGTCACACTACTATAATTCAAAATTATTCCCTAAAATTAAAAATCTAACTCTAATAAAATCTTCCCCCCATAAAGGAGCACTGCAGATAAATGAAAAGTTTTCACCGTGTTTCAGCCTGAGATGCTGGAAGCTAGAGTTACATCAATGCCAAAAGAGCTTTACTCATGTTTCTGCCAACTGAGGACTTGAGTCGTCATTTACTCTGTGATGGATGTTAGGTTCAATTGTTTTATTCTCATCATTACTTAATCCTCATGTTTAGATTTTTATTTATCCTATGCAAGATTGGAATTTATTCCATCTGTGTGTTTTCCATATCAACTTCAACAGCCCTTTTAGATCTTTTTTTTCTGGTCTCAGTGTAGGTATGTACTATATTTTTCACGGATCTTTTGTATGACTTGAATAACTGACTTGAGAGGGAGTACGTGTGTGTGTCTTCCCATGAAAAAGAGTGAGAAGGTTCTGTGGAATTTGAAATGGTAACATTCTTTTTTTTTTTAACATTAGCAAAGATAGGAAACCTATTTCCCACTTATTTCTGTTACAATGTGTTTAAAAACACCTGGATGGCAGGTCCCCACCAAAGCCACTCTGCCACTCCCCTCCTCAGCTGGGCAGGAGAGGAAAATTATAATGAAAGGCTTGTGGGTCGAGATAAGGACAGGGAGAGATCACTCAGCAATTATTGTCACAGGCAAAATAGACTCGACTTGGGGAAAATTAATTTGCTTTCTTATTAATTAAATCAGCATAGGATAATAATAAATAAAACTCAATCTTCAAAACACCTTCCCCTCACACCTCCCTTCTTCCCAGGCTTGGCTTTACTCACAATTTTCTGTACCTCCTCCACACGAGCGGTGCAGGGAGATGAGGAATGGGGGTTGTGCTCAGTTCATCACACGTTGTCTCTGCTGCTTCTTCCTCCTCAGGGGGAGGACTCCTCACACACCCTTCCCCTGCTCCAGCATGGGGTGTCCTCATGGGAGACAGTCCTCCATGAACTTCTCCAATGTGAGTTGTTCCCGTGGGTTGCAGTTCTTCATGAACTGCTCCAGTGTGGGTCCCTTCCACTAGGTACAGTCCTTCGGGAATACACTGCTCCAGCATGAGTCCCCCACGGGGTCACAAGTCCTGCCAGCAAACCTGCTCCAGCGTGGGCTCCTCTATTCACAGGTCCTGCCAGGAGCCTGCTCCAGCATGGGCTTCCCACAGGGTCACAGCCTCCTTTGGGTATTCATCTGCTTTGATGTGGCTCCTTCATAGGCTGCAGGTGGAGATTGCTCCAACACTCACCTCCATGGTCTGCAGGGGTACAACCTGCCTTAACATGGTCTTCACCACGGGTTGCAGGGGAATCTCTGCTTCAGTGCCTGGAGCACCTCCTGCCCCCTCTTTCTTCACTGACCTTGGTGTCTGCAGAGTTGTTTCTCTCGCATATTCTCACTGCTCTCTCCAGCTGCAATTACTGTTGTTCAGGGTTTTTTATCCCTTTCTTATATATGTTCTCACAGAGGTGCTACCACAGGGCCTTGGATAGCAGTAGGTCTCTCTTGGAGCCAGCTGGCATTGGCTCTTATCAGACATGGGGGATGCCTCTCGCAGCTTCTCAGCCAAGCCACACCTGTAGTCCCCCACTATCAAAACCTTGCCACATAAACCCAATACAACAGTGAACAGGTAACTCTTGGAGTTTAGAGAAACCATTTACCTCAAAAGTCAATTCTTTATTTAAAGTTAATGACTTTATGGATTTTAAGCCCTGGAATAATGCTAATCTTATTCTGCATAATTCATTTTCATGCTTATTGTTGTGGTAAATACCATTATATCTGGGGTTATCCATACCTTTGATCGATATTCTTTGAAAATAAATCAGTCTTGGAATTTGAAATGAAAAAGGTAAGAACTTGCAATTTGCCAAACTCATTCAAACTCTTTGAGAGTTCTGTACCTTGAAAAAACATATTAATTGTTAAAAAAGCTAACTCACTGTGGGCATCGGTGAATTAGTGAGAAACAATATGGGAAAGAGAATGAGAAGGGAAAAAATGAATGTATTACTCTATAAACTAAGGGAAAGAGAGTTTAAGAACTATGAGTAGGTAGTGTTTGAATAATGTATTTGCTGTGTTCCTTTCGCTTGAAGTTTCATCTACTTCAAACAAAACCTTAGTCTTACAATGTAGTTTCCAAAGAAATTCCTGAAAAGTCATATCTGTATCATGGTTCAGCAGAACAGGACTTAATTTATAAGGCAGATCAGAAACACCTGTTCAAAGCTGGCCTACTTTTTCTCCTTTTTCCCCTGGTGTGTCCCATCAAGTATTTTATTTCTGTGCATTAGAAACCAAGCGTTTTCATTGCTGTACTTCATTTTTATCACAGAAAGAGAAACTTCCAGTCCAAAAAGGAATAGAAACTTTGGCCGCATGCACCAATGTTCCTGTGTTTTCCACTGTCTCGGGATGACATTTTGCCAGTGATTAAGAGCAATAAAGGAAAACACACAGCCGTAGTCTTGGCTTCTTGTCTACATGAGATGAGCAATGTGATCCCCCTGAGTAAGAGCATCACTTGTGTGCACATCAATCCAGAAAGGTTTTAATCTTTGAATATTTGAAATGAGATTGTGGAATAGATGTTAGATGTACAACCTGGTTTTCTGTATGTTGTATCCTGGAATTTACCTGAACATAATCTGAAGGTGCTGTATCCTTATTCATAACAAAGACCTTTGTATCTATTAAAATACTTACTACCAAAAAAACCCAACTGTGAAGTAAGGCACTGTTTATTCACCTGATGAATGATCAGCAGATCATTCTTGAACTTTGTATAGAGAACAAAACAAGTTAATTCTCTGAAAGGATTTGAATGTCACTCTTTAAAGAGTACGGAACATTTCCCTGCTGTGTTTTTTAAAGCTGATTTCATATAAAACCTTGCACGTGTTTTGGTGAAAAGTGTTGCATGTGGAAGCACCTGGATGAACAGAAGTGGTTTATGTGTAAAAATACACATACAGGACTTCTTTCAACATCTCCAACATACCTCAGTTCTACACTCTCCTGCCACAGTGAAATATTAAATCAGTCATGGGAATCTCAGCTGAAACTTCTGAATGTGTTCTCTTATTGCATCCAAAAGTTGAACTTGAACAACCTCTAAACATAGGACATTTATAAGCAAGAAAGACCACTGTCTTGTCCAACGTGGCTTCTCTAAGGTTACAGAGCTCAGCAGGCCTGGTTTGCCGAACTCTTCTTTCAAGAATTCATTAGAAGACAAAGCAGTCATATTCTAGTTGGTAGGCTAATGTCATGTAATAAGATTTACAAATTTTAGAGGTGAGGGAGGAGATGAGAAGAAAAAAGGAAGTATCTTGGAAGTCTGAAGGGACTTTTGCAATAGAGGAGACCTTAGGACAAGAAGTTTGACGAGACTGGAGCTCTGTGATGGCAGGTCTTGGTGACCTTTGGAAGACTGAAGCATTTGAATAGCATGGCAGGAAAAGTGGGCAGCTGAGATCTCAACGCAGAGGAAAGTGTGGAAGACTTTGAAGTGCAGAGTCACAGAAAGAGGGATTCTGACACCTGAGACTCTCGTAGGTCCTTCAGCTCCCATTCAGATGTCTTGCTAACACTACAAGTTGTCCCTGCTCCCCTGAAAGCTGTCATGGGTATATACCCTGGAGTCATTCACTTCAGAGTGTGTGAGCGAGGCGAGCAATGAGCACAGGGTAATGTACAACTGACATTAGAGGTCAGAAACTTTTAAATTGCTTATGAATGGATAGAGTGCAGAAAATCAATAGAACCAAGAAAAGCATGTTGTAAAGATGAAACATTTCAATCTAGATGTGGAGAGAAAATATTTGAAGTAGCATAGTGTCATATAAGCAAGCCAACCTTAGAATAGGCTGCTCTTACTCCATTTTAAGAAGGTGCTTTCATGAAAGCAACAAGCAAGAGCATGACTCTGGCACTTACAATAAGTGATCAGTCTGACTGGATTTATTTAAACATTTTCAGCATTAGGTGCTGGATGTATAACAGCCAGTTGGACTTCTTGGTGATGCCCTGGATGAAAAGCAGAGGTGAAGATGTTATATCTGGTAAGAAATACAAATGCAGCCCAAGAATGACTGATAAGGGAGGGCCCAACAGTTTTTGCATGTAGGTACAGATTATTGAAAAAGGTAAAGAAAGGATCTGTGGAAATTTAGAGGAGGGGGAAACCAAATTGAAAGCATCTCTGTAAATCATTACGGAAACCCACACAGTTACATTGGATTTATAAACATCTCTGAATGAGTAAAAATCAAGAGGAAGATGTACATGTATTGGGTGATGGAAGGAATTCTAGTTAAAAGGAATTGCTTAAATACCTAGGAAGGTATTTAAAATGTAGATGTGGTGCTTAGTGACATAGTTTAGTTCTGTACTTGGCAGTGCTGGCTTAACAGTTGGACTCAATGATCTTGAAGATCTTTTTCACTCTAAACGATTCTGTGATTTTGTTTTTCTGCACCACTCGCTGCCATTCCTTCAACCAAGAAATTATGTCTTTGTAGAACTCAGAAAAGGCTAGCTCAGACAGTTCTTAGAGATATTATTCAAAGACAGGATGCTTACCTATGGTTTTTGTTTTAAAACACATATACATGTATATATTCCAGTATTTTACAAGGTTAAGCTGTCTTCTGCAGAAGTAAAATGAATTCTTGTTTGTAGTTTGTTACCTGGCGTTTTTATTTCATGACCATTCTTTGCTGTACTGCTTCAAGCAGGACAAGCTTATTACATGGCAAAAACAACCATTACAAGAAAAGAACTAGAAACAAACATGTCAAAATCTTGTCAAGTAACCCTTTTTGTAGTAGTTGTCTGCAATCAGTGAAGGAAATCATCCATGGTGGGTTAAATTCTGTTATTTTACAACCTCCCCGCAAGAGGTCTCATTTGAGGTAATAGCCTCTAGAATCAGTGAGAACTGATGTGATGGCTATATAAGCCCAGATGACCTGAACAGTGACATCAGATTAAAAACTTTGTCCACCTAGCGTAGTTCCAGAAACAGCTTTTTAATGCCAGGTAATTATTGATATTTCCCTTCTATCTGTAATAAGCATCCAACAGAGCAGGGGAAAAGCAGGCACACACAATTCTAAAGACATCAGTCTTCACTATGGAACTTACTCATTGTTTCAATGCTGAGGAAAGACACGCTTGCCAGAAGACAAAAGCCACATAATAACTGTAGTGTTACCTGCCACTGAATGTCACCGACCTGGACAGGCTAGAGAGTTGGGCAGAGATTAACCTAATGAAGTTCAATAAAGGCAAGTGCAGTGTCCTGCACCTGGGGAGGAATATGCCCCTGCACCAGTACAGGTGAGGGGTTGACCTGCTGGTAAACAGCTCTGTGGAGAAGGACCTGGGAGTCCTGATGGAAAACCATGAGCCAAAAATGCACCCTCATAGGCAAGAAAGCTAACAGGTTCATGAAGAAGTGTAGCCAGCAGGTCGAGGGAGGGTCTCCCTGCCCTCTTCTGTGCCCTAGTGAGGACACATCTAGAGTATGGTGTCCAGTTCTGGGCTCCCCAGTTCAAGAGAGACAAGGAACTACTAGAGAGAGTTCATCAGAGGGCTACAAAGATGCTGGGGGGACTGGAGCATCTCTGTTTTGAGGAAAGGCTGAGAGCTCTGGGGCTGTTTAACCTGAAGGAAAGAAGTCTGAGAGGGGATCTGATCAATGCTGATCAATAGCTGAAGGGTGGGTGTCAAGAGAATGGGACCAGGCTCTTCTCAGTGGTGCCTAGCAACAGGACAAGAGGTAATAGGCACAAACTGGAACAAAAGAATTTCCATCTGAACATAAGGAAAAACTTCTTTGCTGTGAGGGTGGCAAAGCCCGGCCCAGACTGCCCAGAGAGGTTGTGGAGTCTCCTTCTCTGGAGATATTCCAGCCCCCTGCCCCCTGCTGATGCGATCCTGGGCAACCAGCTCTAGGTGACCCTGCTTTAGCAGGGTGGTTGGATGAGACGATCTCCAGAGGTCCATTCCAACCCCTACCATTCTGTGATTCCATGATTCTGTCATATCCAATAAAAGATTTAGGAATTTAGAAGTAAAAGAATTGACTCCCATCACAGAAATCAGAGGCCTGTATGAGGATTATGAACTCCCGATGGAAACATCAGCAGTGAAGTGCTTCAGCATGATATGGGAACACACTGGCATACGACACCCGGATCAGCACACACAACGTAGAAAGGCATAACAGTGTCTGTGGGAATTGAGGTCAACTAGTCAAATTCTCCATGAACATTTGGGTGATTAAAATCAGATTATTAAAAGATCAGTAAATTAAAATCTGTAGATTAAAATCAGATTGTTTAATTTGAAGTTTGTTTGTCAAGAAAAGCACAAATGCTGTTAACAGATAGGATTGCATCAATCAGTATAGGGATTATAGGATACTAGGAAGATCCAGAAAATCTGGGTAAATCAAATTAGATAATTCAAGATCCACAAAAAACCAGAAAGAATGTAGATGGTGAACAAATGAGAAAAGGCTCTGAGATGGAGAAAGTTGTTGGGATATTGAGTTCCTGCTTCAGGACACTCATAGTGTGGGTTTCTCAGTTGAGAGGGGTGTAGTGTAACTAACATGTGAAAGGGCAAAGTGATTGTCATTTGAAAATACTAACAATGAGTGAAAACATAGACTTAGAGGAAAGTACTTACTCTGTGGAGGAATTTGACCTTGGAAGAGCTGGACGTCTAGACTTCAAAGGAAGCCTACCCACTGCATAATTGAAATGAAGCTGACGGATGGTGAATGATTGAAATCTCACAGATAATAAAAGAGAATTTGAGATGTGGAGACATTGTACCACTCATAAATCTGCTTAAAAAAACATCAATACTGCTGACAAGGGCCGGTATAATTCTGGTGCTGTAGACCTATTCAATCCAATAAAAAGACAATAATCTATGTTGGCTGTGTGTCTTACAGCTATCTTGGGCAAAGCAATTCAAGCAGTTTTAGGAAACTGCCTGAAAATCTGCGAAAGGTAAAGGCAAATTTGGCTTTGGTTCCAGTCTTGAAAAATATCCAGCAGTGCCTACTTAGGGATAATGCACTTCATTTTCAGTGGAGCAGTCACCTCATGACAGGGTTTATTCTGTATACAAGCTATATTCTCTTAACAAGAGAATGAGGACAGATTTTGACACACTAATAAGGGATCTGATTGAGTAAATACGCTGGTTTTGACCAGTTGTTTTCATGAGACTCTGAATTGTCACTCATTCCCACAAGACCCTTGAGATACCTGGGAAGGCACCTCTTAATGACTCAGGTAATCTAAACTATTCTATTAATAATTATAAATAGACTGTGCTGGGCTTTTTTTACACCAGCTTCTTCAAGTCAAGAAGCTCTGATCTACTTCTCTTGTAATCATACTGCCACTTTACTTCCTCCTGCTTCAGAACCAGGTATAACTCAAAGAATATTCTTAGTTAGATGGCCAGGCAAGTTCCCAAGGATACTGCAGGAAAGATCTCAGTGCTGACATAGTAGTAGCTAGCACCAATTGAGATAATTGTTAGTATTCAAGACCTCCACTTGGAGAGACACCACAGGACCACATGAGACCACAGCCTTCCTTGAGTGGAATACTGTTGGTAGCCAGGTGGCATCACAAATGGTATCAGACATCCATGTGGAGGATCCTGAATCCCAACCACTGCATCTTACCAATGTCTCAAGGCACAGAACTGAAATTAAGATGTTCAAATCAAGGCACAGATGAACAGAATATGTGGTAATGGCACATTCCTATTTAAAGCAGATACAGAGCAAGCTACCAGCGATTTCAGAAGTGTGAAGCTTCTTGAGGGGTCACTCTCACATAACAGGAAGCAAGAGGCTATCATTAGTGAGGGGGAAGATGTTGCCTTAATTTAGTCAATTGGGTGCAGCCCAAATGTTGGCTGTGAAACAAGAGAAAATGAGAGTAGGTGTATGGACAAGACCAAGAAATGAAAAACCTTGACAGCAAGAAGACATTAAAGTGATAAGGAAAATCTTGAGGAATTTTTAATACATTTACAATGAGAAAAGAAAGGTTTTGCCAGCAGGGTGCTTGCTAACCCTGAACAGGGCAAAAAAATTGAAGATATAGTCAGTCAACTGTAGTATCTGCTTCTCCCCACAGGAGACTAAAAGCTGTCAGCTCAGGTGGCTAAGAATTATGAGCTCCAAACCCACCGCATTTCAGTAGCATTAAGAAAGAACTTACTTCCCTCAGACCTCTTGTGAACTCTGACTTCAAACTATGCTGGCTGTGATATAAATAGTGCACATTTACATATGGAAATTACTGTGCTGCGTCTGACTTGTGTGCATCCTCTGGCGCTGGGCAGTACCTCTAAAGGAAAGGACGTCTGCCACAGGGAACTCTGAAATAACCTTCCTGTAAGTGGAAGCACATTTTCACTTAGAATCTGTGTCAAATTTCTACTTTACTCAGAAAATCCTGATTTATATCACTGTTTCGAGTTGTGCAAATATTAGGATGAAAACTGACGATACTCTTCTCATGACTGATATGGCTGCATTTCCTCATACACCCACCTTCTATGGGCTGCACTGCATCCTACAAGCTGTACAACACACTGCAGTAAATTTTGTTTAGGGAGAAGCCTGGGAAAGATGAGAAGATGTGCATGTGTCTATTTTTCCCCTGAAATTCTGTCATATTTCAATTTTCACCCAGTAGGGAATATAACACTTCTTTTTCCTACCCCTCTCATCATCACCTGTGCCTTGTCATAAGGTGAATTTACTTCTAGCACTTTATGTTAGTCTTGTAAGATTTAATTCTTTTGGAATTGTGCTAATCTCTTCGTGTCACCTGTTTGTGATTAAAACAAGGAAATTGTTATATTGTACAATTCTTTACTTTCATAAAAATTCTGTTGGGAGTTTTTTTATAGCAACTAAGAAAATAAAGTATTTTTCCTTCATTTCATCTGTGCCAGAGACTTGAAATAAGCCCAGCACTATTTCTCATGTCTAGACCAGCTGGCCCCAACCTCAGGGAGGTACTGTCAAAGTTCAAATAATGTAGATTTGAACCCATTCTATTTTAACCGTATCTACTTTTTCCTTTCCTTAGAAAGCAATGCTGAGCATAAAATTGAGCATAAATTTTTTATGTAGCCAATACAAGCAAAAGGCTGTAGCTTTTAACTGACCCAACATTCAACTAGAGAGACTCCAGCAGAGGCTACGAAGATGCTGAGGGGACTAGAACATCTCTGTGCTGAGGAAAGGCTGAGAGCCCTGGGGCTGTTGAGCTGGAGAAGAGAAGGTTGAGAGGGGATCTGATCAATAGCTAAAGGGTAGGTGTCAAGAGGATGGGGCCAGACTCTTGTCAGTGGCGCCCAGCGACAGGACAAGGGGCAACTGGCACAAACTGGAACCCAGCAGGTTCCATCCGAACAGGAGAAAAACTTTCCTGTGAGGGTGGCAGAGCCTGGCCCACGCTGCCCAGAGAGGTTGTGGAGTCTCCTTCTCTGGAGAGATTCCAACCCCCCCCCCAGACACAATTCTGGGCAATCAGCTGTAGGTGACCCTGCTTTAGCAGGGTGGTTGGATGAGATGATCTCCAGAGGTCCCTTCCAACCCCTACCATGCTGATATTCTGTGACAGAGCAGGATAACAGGACATGTCTTGGCCTGAGCTGTTTTAATATTTTTCTACTAGTGAGGTGACTGTTGCTCACCTGTTTTAGTGTGACTGTGATGTAGGTAAGAAAGTGGAGCCAGGAGTCTGCAGGTGACAAAGAGAAGCTCCTGGAGGGGAGCTGGGGCTGCTAGAAAAGAAGACATATAAAACACTACAAGTTTAACTATAGTATTTTAGCTTATTCTAGTTCACTTTGATATTTTTTGAAGTTCTCAGCATGTCCTTTCATGAGTTTTTTTTCATGTTGTTTTAATCCCTGCTACACATTGCACATAAGGTGTAGCTGAGGTCTCAGCAGTGACGGTGAGGAACTGGCAATCCCAATGTCGCTGTCAGTGTAGAACCAGCAAGGGAGAATCTCCTGCGCTCCTCACACAGTACCTTGTGTTCATTGTAACAGGTTTAATTTCTCCACATTGTTGACTGGCTCAAATAGCTCTACTTTAAATTTTTGCACTTTTCCTGAAAAAACAGACCAGTCCATGACTACCAGATTCGTATTTGATACACACTGAATTTACTTTGCATGTCTTGCTGAGGCATTGCACATATGCAGTGGCCATTTCTGACCTTTCTGTATGCCCAGGAGGACTGGAAACCTGAATCACTGTCTAAAGTGAAGATTGTTCCTGAATCCAGTGGTCAGTCTCAAAGAATTGTATGGCTGCCTATCCTGCTTTAGCTGGGACTGGTGAGAGGAAACTTTATCCCTCTCCACAACTACCTCAAAAGAAGTTGTAGTGAGGTGGACATTGGTTTGTTCTACCGAGTAACAAGTGGTAGGACAAGAGGAAACAGGTTGCACCAGGGGTTAAATTGGATATTAGGACAAATTTCGTCGCTGAAAGGGTTGTCAAGGCCTGGAACAGACTGCCCAGGGAAGTGATTGAGTCACCATGCGTGGAGGTATTTAAAAGCTGTGGAGATGTGGTGCTGGAGGGACATAGTTTAGTCATGACCTGGCAGTGCCGGGTTGACGGTTGAACTTGATGATCTTAAAGATCTCTTCCAATCAAAACAATTCTACGATCCTATGATTCTATGACATAGTTATGTGGTGACTAAAAGGAAGGAGTCACTGTAAGAATAATTTAATTGTTTCAGACTAGAGCAGGGATTTGGATACATACAAACAAAACAGAATTACATAGGAGAACATTGACCATCTAACTCACGGCCCTTAGCTACTCCTGGGAATGTCTCCAGTGATTTCAGGAAGCAAAAAACACCCTACTAAAAGCATTTATCTCTTTTCTGTCTTTCAAATCAGTTTCATACAGTGAACCTCATCAAGCTGTGTCCTAACCTTACGAACACCACCCACACAAAAGCTGGGGAAAGGGAACATCACAGTGCTTTTGAAATTCTGCTACAACTTAAGAAAATGTGAGTACTAGAAAGAAATTAACTGTATTTATGGTGTGGTAAATGTTCTCATTTCTGGATTATTTTTCTTAAGTTTTGGTTGGCTTTTTTTTTTTTTCTATTTTTGCCTTCTGTTTTCTTCTGCATAAGCCTGAAATTTCTGCAGTTTTTGTGTTTGTCTAAAATGTCATCAGCTCCTTCTGCAGGGAATTTTAACCATCTCTAGATCAGTGGGAGGCAGTCACCATCTGTATAATATGCACCTCTTCCTTCATGGAAACAACTCACAGAAGCTGTCAAAATTACTGTTACATACTACATGCTGAAAATATTCTCTCCACAACTGAATCTCTTTTTTAAAGCTGGTTCATTTCTGATACAGAGAGAAGAGCATCCCTGATACCCAGAGTATCTCTGGTCAAGAAGCAGAGAACAAGAGTGTGTGTGTGTGTTCATCTAAAGAAACAGATTCTCCAGGGGAGTAAACAGTACATTGAGATGAGATGCATTTAGAAACTAAGGATGTGATTTCAGGAATGTCACTTTTTTCAGCCCTATATATGAAGTAGCTGGTTAACACAGCCTCAGGGGAAAAAAAAATAAAAGAAGAAAAAAGTGTTGTTTTTCTCTGATATAAAGAGAAGCTCTTATAAGAGTTCATTAAAACTGTAAAACTCACTTGCTCATTAATGTACCCTCCCTTCTGGCAATTTCTGAGAACGTGAGAACATATTTGGTGTTCTGGGAACATGAATTTACTAATTTAATGATATAAAGGGAAATACAGCTCTTGGTTGGAGGCCCAATCTTGAAAGCCGCCTACTACTTGTACCCTAATTTTGTGTTAGTCATGATGTTTAGCTCTAATATATACAACTGAGTGCTTAAATAGTATCTAAAGACAGGATGGGAACCTGCAAGCTATCATTAGGTAAAAGCATTTTTTCTTGAAAGTAACCAAAATTGTAGACATTAGTTTGGGGGCAGGGGGTGGTGGGGAAAAAGATGTGATGATAATATAATACATAGTCTTATTAAGAAATCACTATCTCCACAGCTCCTGTTTAGCTGGTCTGAATTGAGATAATTGGACAGAGGAATTTTTTTCATATATCCCAGTAAGAACGATTTTTCCATGACCAGTAACAAGCAGTAGACATTGTACTACACTGGCAGCAGAGGGTCTCTGGGCTCATCCAGGCTCTCCATGGCCTCAGCCTGCTTTGGCAGCTGCTGAAAAGGGCAGTGCCTGTAGGTTCTCCTGTTTTAGCTTCATCCTGTGGTCCTCAACATGGCACTGGCCCAACCAACCACAGTGGGGAGTCAACGGGTGAGAAACAGCAGCCCTTGAGGGCAACTGAGGCTGGGGAAAGCGACTGTGCCACTCTCTGGCTTTAGTTGGAAGCCCCTGAGAGGGAAAATGAGGCTGTGAGAAAACAACAAGAAACAAAAACAAACACATAAAGACAGCCCCAAGCAGACCCAAGAATGGGGAGGAAGAAAACCTCACCTTGAACATTGTATCCCTCCCAGAAAAGATCCCAGGACACTAACAACATGTAACCTTCCCCCTTTCCTGCACAAAAATTCAAAGGTTATGATTAATGAGGCTTTTTTGGATTTTTTCACGCTGTAATAGCGTTAATATAGACAGATAACAGCTAATTTTTTTGCCCTTTGATTAGATTGCTAATGTTTCATCTAAGTTAAAAATAAATTCTTGGATCCGTATATGTGCCATATTCCTTTTTGCTATTAAAAATACTTTTAACGTGATATAACTTTTTCATTGCTTAATCCTTTTTTCATATTTTTCTTGTGTCTTAGTTTTGTTTTTAGAAGCAGAGTTATTTGACAAGAAATGAGCTACTTTAGTTCAACTACTTTTTTTAAAGAAATCACAAAAGGTTCAGGATGTGAGATGCTATAAAAGCTCATTTATCAGTTTAGAGTATCTGCTTTTATTGTAGAGCACAGAGGAGTACTGTAAGTTGCATTACTTATAAGAGAAGATGGCAGTTTTCTGAAGCAGTAATCATCACTTAAAACACGTTTTATAAAACATACATCCCGATGGGGCACTTGGCTCAGTTCAAGCCTCCAATGCTCTGCACAGTGATGCAAAAAGGCTCAGACACAGATCGAGTACTACATATGTAAATACTTGCTTTGTGTGAGCACTGTACTTATCAAGTACTGAACTGTACTTAACAAGCACTAAACTCTACTTGTTAAGAAAGAGAGATGAAAGAAAGGGAATCAGGAATAAGAAATAGCATTTTGGTTAAAAGCAAAGCTACCAGAATCCTCTTATAAATCAAACACAGTGAAACTTTCCTCCGTTCTCTGCTGGACAGTGGCTTCTAAACAGAACTTTCACATTACAAGGGCAAGAGTTTCCAGCCTTCAAATGATTCTATTCAGATTCATCTAGCTGACAGTTTATGTTCATTTCCTCCTTCTTGGTTATAAATGGTACTCACACTGATTATAGTTGTACTTGATTATATTAAACTGAACAGCTTGATGAATGCAAATGGTGTTTTCAAATTTCAAAAACATTTCAAAATTCAAAAAAATATTAGTTATCTACCAATTGACTGATTGGCAAGGAAACTAACAGATTTTTTTTGAAAGAGTGAAATATAAATTGTAATATAGATCACATCAAGTAGGTATGACTGCAGAGGAAAATGGATTGTGATTAGAAGCACTAATAGCTTGATCCTGCAGAGATTTCTTTTTGTTTTGCTCTATATTCTTGTGTGTGTTCTAAGACTAAAATGAACCACCTTATGAAAGACAATCAAGCTTGGACCCAACTCAGGGGATTAATGGCCTTGCTACTGTTCAAGTGCTGTTTAAGAATAGGGTGTTCTGAAAGGAGGAAAAGGGGAACTTGGCTGAAAATTAGCAAGAAGTCCCTTTTATTGAAAATGCAAAAAGGAAAAATAAGCGTCATTCTCCACAAAGCTTATATTTGTCTTCTCTTTTTGTGATCTGCTAAACGATGTAAAGTTCTGGCAAAACAGGAAAATCATTATCGTCCAAGAGTGATCTCTGGTAGTGTTGATATAGTTATTAAAACAACTGGTTTGCCTAAGTGGTGAAAACTGGCTTCATCCATGCCCTTCTTTTCCAGTAAACATTATCTTACTATTTCATACTGATTTATCTGTATGTAAGAATTTTTCTATCATCTACTGCCTCCTGCATGGCTCTTTTATTTATCTGCACGAGAAAGTAACATTCATAAAACTGATCCTTTTACATAAAACTGAAAAGCTTCATACATTACTTCTTGCTTTTTTCCTCTTCGTACTTGAAAAGCACTTATGTTATCCCCTGTTTCCAAATTAGGAAGTCATTCTCACACTGCTGCTTTTCTTTTAGCGTTACCAATTAAATATCCCCAACTCTGGTCTCAAACTGAGCTTCACAGGAAGAAAGACAATTCAGATCCCTATTCAAACTCAGTGTGTAGCAAATGTGTTTGTGTATGGAATTAGCTATGGAACGTTTTTATCACTTTACATTTGTGTTCTCAAGTGGTCTGTTGTACACCCGAACTGTTATGATTATATGTCAGAAAGAATATGAGCTTCCACAAATGGAAGTTGTTATCTGTTGATAAATCACAGCATATATTTTGGCAGTAAATGGATGCATTTTGAGAGAGTTATTCTTCCCCCAGAAATGTGGACCTAATGCCATTCATTATTCTAATCACCAAAATAATACTTTGAAATTAAGCACGTGATGAAAGCAGAAAGGCTTAATTGTTCGATTTTAAGCTAAATCAAACTTCACTGGAAATTATGGATGATAACCTATGCACAAACAATTGAATTATAGAGCTTTATTCACAGGGAGGCAAGACCTTTGGTGAATACAGCAGGTAGGCACAGCAACATATGCAAACGGATGTGCAGAAGGGGATTGAAAATGGATGAAGATAAAGAGGGTCCACTGCCACGGTGGTGATGCCCTGCAGGACACAACACCCTTCACCCGTAGGACCAACTACCCCAGCACAGCTTCTACCCAGAGCAAGATCTGAGGGAGGATGCAGCTCTGTAGGTCACAGCACCTTCTCACCCAAGAGGTTTCAACATCCGAGAGTTCACTTTTACAGCCATGGGATTCATTCTGAAGATGGAGGACTGTTAACAGAAGATGAGATCCATACAATGAAGTGGAGCGAGGGCGTCTTTGCCAGCAGGCAAACATGAGCCAGCATTGTGCCCTGGGTGGCC
Organism: Eurystomus gularis; assembly: GCA_013400335.1. Lineage (NCBI taxonomy): Eukaryota > Metazoa > Chordata > Aves > Coraciiformes > Coraciidae > Eurystomus > Eurystomus gularis. Next base: position 74,862 of record VZZY01022222.1, on the reverse strand, counting down.
AAGAAGGCCAACGGCATCCTGGCCTGTATCAGAAATGGTGTGACCAGCAGGAGTAGGGAGGTGATTGTGCCCCTGTACTCGGCACTCGTGAGACCGNTGACATGTTTAAACAACTCATAGAAGTCTCTGCACCGCAGACTCTGGTCCTTGCAGGGGTCTGCCAGCTCCTAGAAGGGCAACAAGGAGAGACCCAAGAGTCAAAGGACTTCTGTTGGGTGTTGGTAGCTAACTTCTTGGTGCAGGAGTTTCACATAAGTTGTCAAGTGAATCCTCCTGCAGCACATTTCCGTGCATGTGGAGAAGGTGACTGGGAATAGTCAGCAGAGATTGGCAGGGGCAAATCATATCAGAACAGCTGGGGAAGAGCAGTGGATGCCAATTTCTTTGCATTTAGGATGGCATTTAACATTGACTCCCATAACTGTCTTGTATACATGTGTTGAGGTTTAGGTTCAATCCACCAGCCCTACACCAGATGCTCTCTGTTAACCCTTCTTCCCCACCCCCAAAGAGAGGAAAGGAAAGAGGAAAAAGGAGAGAGACTTACGGCCCCCTCCCCTCCCAAACGGGAGAGGAAGGGAATGAGAGAGGGGCTTCTGGATTAGACAAGAAAACTAAAACCACTTTAATAAAGATAATAATAATAAAATGGGATACATACAAATATATACAAAACCAGAACCGAACCCAGCCTCCCCCTGATGGCAATTACATCACTGTCACCACTGAGACTGTGCAGGCACTGGCAGAGTCCCAGACTGGGCCCAGCAGCAGATGGGAACTGGGTTCAGGAGCTGGGTTCAGGAACACACCAATGAGGATCAAAGGCATGAGATAGTCCAAGAAGGGAAGGCCAGTGGAAGGGCCAACGAGAAGGAAAAAGGGCAAAAAGCCAAAAAAGCAAAAATCCTAAAAAGGGCAAAGGGGCCAAAAAGCCAAAAGAAAAGGGGCTTGAGATCCTTGTGATTCCCTCAGCTTTGTACTGAATATGACGTTTATGGGATGGAATCCCTTGTCGATCAGTTTAGGGTCCCCTGTCCTGGCCGCTTCTCCCCGCAAGTGCAGCCTTTCACCTTCTGCACCCCCCGATATGGCACACAAGAGTTAGCAGTGACCTTAGTCTGCACACCAGTCCTTGGTAGTAACTCTAAACATTGAGTGTTCTCACTGCTAGGAGCAGACACTGTCTGCAAAAACATACTGTTAGCTTCAGAAGGTGCAGTTAGAAAAGACTTAGCTGAAAAGTAAAATCACTGAACAGAATTGGTTTGGTTCTAATTCAAACCAAGACAACATGTTGGGACATTGAGCTCTGGATGGGTGAACAATCAGATGGGAAAAAAACTGGCTGTGATCTCATTATCCTGTGAAGAATGTGTCCTTTTGGGATGCAAATGCTTTGCAGATACTTCATTCGTATTACTACATTCTACATGAATTTTTGTTTTGTTTCTATTGTTTTCAGATTTTTTGATGACTGGTTAATGGCCCTGAGTGTTCTCTCCAATAGCGTAAGACCACTGTGCTGTGTTATGGAGCTGTCATACAAAGAAGAGAGAAACAGAGAAACTATTCTGCTGCACCTCCTGTTCAGAGTGGCCTCCCTGACTTCCTGCATGCTGAGGTACCTGCATACCTCATCGCAATCATCACTCCAATCCAACCCACTGATTTCTTCAGCCCCATCTTCCTGTCATTCTACCATAGGTATGGAACAAACAGATGGACATCTTTGGACAGTAGCCCTGGGGAGGAGGCAATGCATCAGTATTTCTACCTTTCTCCTAAGGAATTTCTTGCTTCACTTTTTTAACAAGCAATAATGCATAGTTGTGTACCTGACCACTTGGAAGCCCTCCTGGCTTAGATGTTTTATTCTCTTTGAAAAACAGGTTTTTGGCCTGTCAGTGACTCAGCCTTTACCTGTTATATCAGGCTAGCAGAAAAAAAAATAAAATCCGCTCACTCTTTTCTCCTCGGACTTTTCAACCTCAAATTGTTTGATTAGGAGGAATTCTAGCTAGAAATTCAGGCTGTTGGAAATATCAATAAGGCAGGGAGTATTTCCCAACAGAAAACTGCAATAAAAAGTGGCAGGAAACTCAGCAAGTCTGTAGTATCATTTTCTAAAAGAAAATTTATACTGGGAATAAAAGTTTGTCTCATCAAACAAACACAAATATACAGCTACTTTCTGTACTATTCATTGTTTGTTTTAATTTGCTGGTTGGCTGCACACCTCAGCTATGTCTTCAAGATGGATCAATAACAATAGGAAAGTATTTATCTGGCTGGAACCAGGGACAGGACAACATAGAGACAGTCAGTATTTGGTGTCTGAGCTCACCTCTTGAAACACATTGCTGCAATGAGGCAGCTGCTAGTGCAGAAGTTCTCCAGAAACACTGCCAAGCTTTTTCATGGGAAATAAGTATTTTAGCATAGGATCTCAGAAACAAAAATGTCAAAATGTTTGTAGGAAGCTGAGCAATGCCTGGGGTGGGAGTGGAGCAGGGTGTCATTCAGCCGTTTGGCTCATCCAGGCTTTCCTGGAAACCCCACTGGAAGGTGTGCAGAGAAAGTCTACTGGGTCAGGCTCCAGGTGTATTTTATAAGAGGATGTTAAACTCTTTTTTACTTACCAAAATGAAGACGGTGAGTGCATACAATTGTTAGCTATAAATGAAAAGAGGGGCTAGCTGAGTTCCCACCACCAAGAAAAAGGACCTACATAAGTTAAAAGTTGCTGCTGTCCCAAGAACATCTGCTGCAGTCTGGTTAGGAAAACACCAAGCCTGGGAGTCTCACCACTTCTAGTTGGTGAGATTTCAAGCCAGCCTCTAGCAGCAGTAAGCAGGAGAGGAGGCCTAGCAAGTTTAAAACATTCTCTGGTGAGATTGTGGGAAGGATTATATGACATCTTGTCTATAAAAGAGCTCAGTGGCACTTGCTTCCATTGTTCCCTTTAAAGTAGTTCTCATAACCGTTCACTTGACACTGGTGGTTTTTTCCCAGAAATGAGGGTTTGTTTCATAAGACAAACAGCTGGAATACATCTGGTGAATCTTGGTTGTGACATAGAAGTTCAGGATAAGAGGCTGAGTCAACAGCTGCTACTAATTTTGCCTCTCTTGGCAATGATGCAATGCGAAACCAAGCTTTTTACAAATGTTTTGGTGGCATTTTCCTAAGAAGGCATAAGCTCAATGTCTGTTACCATCGACGTGTCCTGAAGTGAAACCAGCATATATTGTTCTGGCATTGTCCTTGTCTTTTCCTCATTATTACTACCCAGAACACTGTACTTCCTCAGAGAGGTGGAATGGGACATGCAACTGAATGAAAAATAAGGTTATGATGTTGCTACCTTCTCAGATATTTTATTTTCCAATTCTCAACCCCTGTCTGCCTTCTTGTTTTCATGAGTACATGCAGTACCATGTTCATGTTCCTTGCAGTAGTTCTTTAGAACCTGACGCACATTTCCCCATACTTAGAATGCCCCTCATGGTAATTTCTACTTTCTTCAGGTTTTCCTGAGACCATCCTGCGTAACTCACACTGAATACAAATCCTGTGCAGCCTGTGGAGGCCTGAGCAGAAGAGATTTATAAAAATAACAGGTTAACATGCCCAGAGATAACATTCTGTTTTCCCAGGTATAATGGAAGGTACTTCGATTGCATAGGTAATAAAATCCCCAGAAAAAGGAACTGGGACTGTTTGCTGATGATGTAAATAGCCCCAGAAATAAAGTTCATCCAGTCACGGCAAGAGTTGTATTGCGTGATAGTTAAGCACCAGTCACCCCTTTATGATCAGACTAAAGAAGGTATAGAATAAATGCATCCTCAAGTAGAAAAAAAGGGAAGAAAAGTTATAAGAAAAATGAACAACGGTTCACCCAAGATTACTGTCAGTAAAATACATCTCAGTATGCATTCTTATTTATTTTTTACTGCACATATCCATTCACGTAGTATGTCTCATAGCAGAAACAGAGATGTTTGGAGGAAAAAGTAAAATAATCTTGTCGACACATTGTTTACCTTTTTACTTCTTTTTAAATTAGTGAAAAGATCTTGTCAACATATTGTTGGTTTTTTTTCCTTCTTTTTAAAGTCTTCAAACATTTGTAGCAGTCTGCAGGACTCCATGCAGGCTCAGCAAGTGTGCAGCATAAAACAAATCCTATGATCAAAGCCTCAGGCTGTGGCTTTCAGTAAGAACCACATGGATATTCACCGACATCTGTGCAAAGTATCTCTTAAGCTTGGCACAAGTGCAGGCAGCTGTAGAATCACAGCCTTATAATCCCATTTTTCAATACACTGCTTGAACAGCAGCATTCAGCTTTCTGTAGGCCAGAAACATAAGCTAGAAATTAAGTACAAAATCATTAAGTACAAAATCATTAGCATGTGATGCTGATACTTTTTTCTTAATCCTTGCCATTTTTTTTCCAGTGGTGTTCATAGCTTGACAGCTTCTTAGCTGTAGAGGACAGGCAGGTAGACACGCACCGTACCACAACTATGCTGCACATCTCCACAGGGGATATTTCTCCAGTGATGGAAAGATTGGTGATGGCAGAAGGCATTGGTGTGATGTCTTTTTCTTTCCACATTCACCAGAAGTTGGCTCTACTGAACCCCCTCAAAAAAGCACTGCTTCATTTCGATGCAAGTATGTCACTATTCTTTCTGCCAACTTCCTGTGGAGATCTGCATTAACCTCTACTTGAAACAGTGGGTAAATGACACTGACTAGTCCTGAAGAAGAAAAATTAAAAAAAAAAAACCACCACATATGCCTTCTTTAAAAGTGAGTCTGTTTACATGCCCAGAACAGTAAAGATGTCACAGAAAAGTGTCCTCCTGACCATAGGAACTGCAAAACTCTTCCTGTTCCAATGCAATCTGGTAGCTTCAATTTCATTTTTTTCCACAATGCAGGGATTCAACAATTTTGTTCTTAAAATAATACAATGGTGACAAGAAGAAATCTATTTTTTCTTTTAGTTTGGAAACAAAATAGAGATTTCCTGCAATCCTGTATCACTTTTTCACACTGCTGACCATGAAGCTTGCCATCAGGAAGGGCACCAAGATTGCCGATTTCCCGTCTCTGTTTGAAGAAAAGCTGAAGATCTTTCTACTTTCCACCCAAAGACCTGAAGAAATGGATATACATGCTTGCAGGAATTTAGTTTTGTCTTTGTGTAGTTAAACACTGTGTTTTCTGAATATATTTTTCTTTTTCTGAAACCATGCCCTAGATCTACTGAAGAGTTATTTTGGCTATTAATAATCTGTTAAAGGAGCTGAAGAGGACGCCAGCAGAAAAGTGGAATCAACACCCTCAGGTGGTCTTGAAAGCTCCTCAGTATAACTGATGCTCTCTAAATTTCCATGCATGTACACAGAAAAGCCAAGGCTCTAGATACAAGGCCATGAAGAGATTTGTTGAATTATTCATTATCCTCAATTCCTTTTTTTAAAAAAAGTTCCTTTTCTTTTGAATTCTTGAATACCTTCTTCCTTTATCCTGAATATCCTTAATATCCAATAATGGAAAAACTCACTGCATCAATCAAGAAGCAAGAGCAAATTATTTTATATTCTTCCCAAAAAACCCAACAAAATCCCTAGAAGTTCTGGTTTGAGGCAGAACAGAACTAATTCTGTTCAGTGATTTCACTTCTCAGCTCAATCTAAGTCCTGGCACTTTCTGAAGTTAACAGCAGATTTTCACAGCCAGTCTCTGCTTCTCGCAGTGATAACGCTCCGTGTTTAGAGTTACTGCCAAGGGTTGGGGTGTGCAGAAAGGCTCCGGCTTGTCCTTGCTCCTGGGCAGACCAAGGTCACTGCTCAATCTTCTGCCATGATGGGGGCTGCAAAGCAAGAGGTGGCACCTGCAGGGAGGAGCTGCCAGGACAGGTGACCCTACACTGACCAACGAGGGACTCCATCCCATGTATGGGATGTTCAGTATAAAGCTGAGGGATCATGAGGGTTAAGCCTCTTCTTCTGCAGCTGGCATCCAAGGAGGTGTATGTCCATTCTCCCTTTGATCCCAGTCTATGTGTTCCTGAATCCAGTTTCAGAATCCAGCTCCTGAATCTGGTTCCTGTCTACCGCTGAGTTCAGTCTGGCACTTCCCCAGTGCCTGCTCCACAGCACCAGTGGGGATGGTGACGTCATTGCCATTGGGGGCACTGGGTTCCATATTGTGTTTGTATGTGTTTTATTTTTTTATTAGTATTTTCATTAAAGCAGTTTTAGTTTTCTTTTCCAACCCATAAGTCTCTCTCCCTTATTCCCTTTCTCTTCCCCTTTGGGAAGGGAGAGGGGTCAATAGAGAGCATCTGTCTTTCATCTAGTGGCCAGCCCAGCCCCAACCCTTGACAGAAGTAACGTGCTTAATCAGATATCCTGAAAGAAAATTCTTAGCTGAGAGGGAAGTATTCTGAACTCAGTTATGATGAAAGAATTATTGTGTTTCTGAAGGCTGTAAGTACTATTATGAATGTATCTGGCCCTAAAGTTGTTAGGGTTTTTTATGTTATAGGCCCAAAATTTGTTCTTTAATAGGAGGATTTCATATTGTTGTTATATGGACAGGGTGGAAGTTACCGATTATGTGTTCTCACCTCTTTGCCCAGAAATAAACATAACAGACTATTGGGAAGGTGAAAGCATGCCTAAGAAGAGGCTGGTGGAGACTATACAGGAAAATAATAACAGACAAAGAAATTTAGGCTGGGAATAGATGGGTTTGTCAAGTAAATATTAATTCTGAAGTCAGAGAGAATATTTTTTTTAATAACCACAGCTCAGATAAAGCATCAAAGAAAAGAAAAACCAAAGGATTGTATTGGTGCAAAGTCAGATAACTATGAATTGGACATTTATATTGAAAATAAAGGGGTTTAATCATTTAAAGCGTGAATTCTCTAAAACAGTCTTCAAACCACATCGATAGTCTACATTCCTTTAAGATAAATTTTGCCAAGTTTATCAAAGGGCATATTTGTAAAACAGGGTATGGGTGATCTATGAGATAGAAACATAATAATTCCTTGCCTGAGAAATCTTTCCCAATAAAAAAACTTTATTAAAGTGAAAAACATATAACAAGGTCATCCAAGACATCCAACAGTAACAGACCTTTGCAAAAATATTTGGCAAACTAAAATTAACCATTCGACAAAATAAAAATATCAGTCCCAATTCTTAGCATAGAGCAGGAGATTCTGACTCACTGCTTTCTAAATGTCTGACACCTCTCTCACATACATATGTCAGTTCCTGCATAGAGTTTTGGTGGAGTTCAAGTGTGTGGATATTTTACAGTGAAATTATGAATACTTTTTCTTAAGAAATGCAAGGTTTCTTTTTGCTGGGGGAGAGGGGAGGGAGAATGCCAACACACAGAAAAAAAAATGGTGAAATTGTAACATTCTAAGAGTGTAAGAAGGAACTCCAGTGTAGCACAACAAGCTGTAGCTTGATGGGCACGTGTTTGAGGAGGGTACTCTAATTGCTGGTGTTCATGCACTCTACAAAGAACCTGTTATCTGGACCTCTGTGCTTAGACTATGAAGATAATGCATGCCTCAGATCTGTAGGAAACAGGAAGTTTAGAAATTAATTCACTAAGCCAAATAGTTTTTTCTCTCTGACAATGAGAGTACCAGTAGTTAATATTCTCTACCTTCATCACGTACCTGCAAGGCTTCCAGCCCTGGGAATCGCTTTCATGGTGGTTTGCGGTTTTTGTTTGCATTTTTTGTTTGGTTTTGGTTTTGATTTTGGTCTTTAATTATTCCCTGAAGCTCTACCCTCAGAAACTAACAAATACATCCTCTTGGGTAATCATTTATTTACTATTTTTTCCAAAAGTGTGGTTTTGAGTTACCTCTCCAGGGAAAAAATCAAAAGGTTTTGAAAGTTCAAGCTACTCTTATGAATACATCACAGCTCCGAATCAGTGCATTCCAGGTCATCTTACCATTTTGGGGTTTGGGTTTTTTTCCAGTTTATTTTACAGATCAAGGTTTTTTGTTTTGTACAAGGGTTTGGTTTGGAGGGAAGTTAAGTTTGGAGGGAAGTTAAGATTGCCACATACACCTATACTCAAGGAACTCTTAGGTATCACTGTCTACAGGGATACTAAATATTGAGAGTGGATCATCAGACTGATTTTGCAAGGATGAAGTGAATAAAGACCATAATGTACTTTGTTTCACAGACCCTGGGAGAGTAATTTTCTGAGTAGAGCTTAAACTGACATCCTTTTGATGCTGACTTCTATTGACTTACCAGTAATTAGGATATGTGGCATTAAGTTTTTTCACAGTAGTTTGGGGATAAGGTAGTTGTTCGGGGTTGGTTTGGATTTCTTAAAGAAGACATAATGGAAGGAGATGTCAAAATAATAAGCCTTTAAGTCCTGAAGGAGGAAGAAGTATATATGACAGGATATTTTACAGACAATGTCATGTTTAGCCCTATTCATTACACTGGCAAAGACTGCATCACTAGGTATGTGGTCCTACCACACCTAGTCAGCAGATAGGTGTGGAAGAGAAAATGAAGTCCACATGCACGTCAGTAAGGTGGACAGGGTGGAGATTTCTTCCGCTACCTGTGCGCCCAGTTTTCAAGTAAGTAACATCCATGATCTCTGGCTTTAAGAGGCATTTTGCATGGTGAAAGGTCTCACACTGTTATCAGATAGATCATCCAACATTTTAAACAGGAGCAAGAAGCAATGTGAATAAGGGCTTCAACATGGATCATAATTGCTCTTAAACAATTCAATATTGCTCTTAAGCAATTCAATGTTGTTGAAAACCAAGGCTTTTGGATGCAGTTGAAGCAGACAATAGCATATCACCATGGAAATTACCACCTAAGGTTCCAGGAGGTTCTGAGTTAGTATCTTTGTTTATAAATTTAATCTATTAATCACCATAGCAAAAGGCATGAAGGGAGAGCTTGTGGTAGAGAAATGTAGTCTCTGAGAAGAGAAAAATCAGACAAGAGCCTATTGATAGGCCAAATATGATGCCTACCAATAGAATTTGCATATAATATCTTAAATGTTGGACTTTTTTTCTTCCTCAGGTGAAAGGGAGAATTAAAGCTTCGAGTTCCCAAGGTAGAGAAATTTTATTATTTTTTTTTTTTGCTAGTCACTATTAAATGGAATCAGCTAAGGAGATTCCACCTGAAGACAATAAGGCTGCCTTTAGCTTTCAGCAAATGCGAGTCTGTTTCGTAAAAGGACATCCCTTCTCTTCTACAGCCCGCTTGATAATGAGCCTTGAACAGCAAATCTGGCAGTTATTGACAAATAGCTTTCTCAGACTTCTGGAGGCTTTTAATAATACTTCTGCTTTTGTGAAAGGTGATCAGGTTTCTCAAGGACTGCTTTGCAACAATCTGCTGCTTTTGATAACTCCTGAATGTTCAGTAACCCAAGAAAAAATCAGCTACTACCCTCAACCTTATGGCTACATTTCAGTAATACATCCCAGGATGCAACTGGCCTTGTTTGGCTGCAAGGACACGCTGCTTACTCATGGTCAACTTGTCTACCAGGACACCCAGATCTTTTTATGCAAAGCACCTTTCCACCCAGGTAACCCACAACCTGTGCAGCTGTACCCCAGGCTAACCCTGGTCTATGGGATTATTCCATACCAGGTGCAGCACACTAATGGTGCTGGTTTGTTCTCCCTAGTAGCAAATGATAGGACAGGAGGAAACGGCCCCAGGTTGTGACGAGGTATGTTTAGGTTGGACGCTAGGAAAAATTTCTTCACCAAAAGGGTTGTCAAGCCTTGGAACAGGCTGCCCAGGGCAGTGGTTGAATCAGCATCCCTGGCTGTGTTTAAAAGCCATGTAGATGTGGTACTGAGGGACATGGTTTAGCAGTGGACTTGGTAGAGTTAGGTTAATGGTTGAGCACAATGATCTGAAAGGTCTTTTTCAACCTAAACAATTCTATGATTCTATGTTCTTGAAGTTCATGGGGTTCCTATCAGCCTACAACTCCAGCACATTAAGGATCCTATAAGAAAGGTCTTTGCCTCCCTTTTCCAAGCATATCAGTCCCTTCCTGCAATTTGATATCGTTCCTCAGCTTTTTGAGGTGCACCCTTGTTCATCACTCAGGTCAGTAATAAAGTTGAATGGCATCAGCCCTAGTATTGAACCTAGAGGAAAACTAATAGTAGTCCAACCTACCAGCTGGACTTTGTACTGCTGATCTCAAACCTTGGAGCCCAACGGTCCAGCCAGTTTTCCACTTGCCTTGCAAACCACTTGTCCATTCCATATGTCACCAGTTGAACCATAAGGATGCTATGGGAGACTTTAATACCTTGCTGGAGGTAAACAGCCACTGCTGTCCCATCATCTACCAAGCCAGTCATCTATAGAAAACTAGCATAATGGCCAGGTACTTGTTGCTCTTAGAAAATCCAGGGTGGCTGCTCCCAGTCATCTCCTTGACCTTCATGTGCCTGGACATGCCCTCCAGGAGGATTTACTTGGTAATGTTCCCAGAGACTGAGATGAGACTGAAGGGCCTATAGTTCTCTGAGCCCTCCTTCTTTCCCTTCTTGGATTTATATTTGCCTGTTTAGAGTCATCAGGAAGTTTTCCAACTTGCCAGAACTTCTCAAGATTTCTCAAATTTACAGTGATGCCAGCCAGCTCCCTGAGCAACCTTGGAGGCACCCCATCTGATCCTTGGACATGTGCATATCTGACCTCCTCAGGTAGTCCCTCCTCAGCGTTCTTCTAATGTGGGTCATGGTTATTTCCGTCAGGCAGTCATGAGGCTTAGGGACCTTAGATGTCTGAGAGCAGATCAGACCAGGAAAAACTGAAGCATTTCTTTGCTTTCCTTCACATCCCTCCTAACTTCAATTCCAGCTGAACATTGGCTGTCTTAACTCCGTCCCTGCACACTCAAAGTATGTGAGTACTTTAGTGAATCAAGGCCCAACAGAAGTTCTTTATGACAGTTGTTAGTGACATCTCAAGTCATCAGCCAGCAGGGACACTAGCCAGGTCCAGAGTCCCGTATAATCCCAACCCATACATACAAATGCTAGTTCCTATATGAAAAGCACATGACACACAACTCTTTCCATATGTTCATATCAACCAACCTACTGCAGCTCTACAGGCTCTTTCAACGTGTGCAGTCTGGGAAGCTCTATGGAATACACTAAGGATTCCAGCCAGACTTGTTTGCTATGTTGAAATAATGGTTGTTATCACAGCTGTATGATTTATCTGTCAAGGACAGCAGAGGTCCTAAAACCACACCATTCAAAGTTCTTGAAATGGCCTTGGAGCTACTTATGCTCATGCAGAGCATATTACAGCCACAACAGCAAGGGTCAAGATTACTAGAATAAAATCTTCACTTGAGTGGCTGAGTATAAACAACAAATGCCCTCAACTCCATTATTGTTTTGGAATGGATAGGAGAACAATTTTATGTGCTTGTTTTCAATTTCATGTGTTTTTCTATTAAAAAAAAAAAAAAGCAGAAGTGGTATAACATGGAGGACAGATCACACATTTCAAAGACATATTGCATTTTCTGTAAGGACTACAGCCCCAACAACCTAGAAGTCTGGGATATGATAAGAGATGCCACACCAACAGCTTCAGAGACAAACGATCTATCTCTAAATAACAGCAGAGTAACAAATGTAAATCATTAGCTGTGGTGGGTCAACCCTACCAGCAGCGAAGCCCCACCCAGTCATTCTCTCACTGCCCTGTAGAGGGACTGGGGAGAGAATCAGAAGAGCAAGGACAAGAAAAGTCATGGATTGAAA
>VZZY01022222.1:0-62784 GCA_013400335.1 Eurystomus gularis | reverse complement strand
AGGAAAGGAAAGGAAAGGAAAGGAAAGGAAAGGAAAGGAAAGGAAAGGAAAGGAAAGGAAAGGAAAGGAAAGGAAAGGAAAGGAAAGGAAAGGTTGTGCTCATAAGCAAAGCAAAACAAGAAATTCATTCAGTAGAGCTTGAGCCGGCTGTGATTTGTTTGAGCATAGGTAAGAGTGTGTTTCTATTTTGATTGGAAAGCAAGATTCAAGCAAAAGACTTGTACACCAAGGAGAATGTGACCAGGCAGGAGACTTCATTTTCAGACCTTTTTATATTGGCCTGATTCATTCAGAAGAACTGAACATACTCCAACTAAAAAAATACTTTTTATTCTTAATTAAAGCATTGTTATTTTTATACTCTAGTTCACACATAGCTGTGAAGATAAGAGGCCTTTTCATACCTTCTGATCTTTCACTTTGAAAGAAAGTGGAGGCAGATCCACCTCAGGGTGCTTGTCAGCTTCAGGCTTTATCCTACCATTTAGATACTGCCTTAGATAGAGAGTGTGAGTCCCCTCTTTAGTACTGAAGTTATTAGGAAGTCAGAAAGTCACTATTCTGACCTCTCCAGCTGGCACTGAACTGCTGCAGATGCTTTGGGAGTTCCTGCAAACCACAAGTTTCATGACTGCAGACAGCTTGAAATAAAATAAAGAACATAAGATTAAAATAAAAAATAAGATAAAAGCACTGCTGATGAGATAGGTCATAAAATCAACAGAAAGACTGCGGTCTCAATGCGTAAAAGACACATTTTCAATTCAAAAAGATAAGACAGAACAGAGAGAAACATTGTTCCCAAAGGGAAAAAATGCTTTAAAACTATGAGGGAAGCTTAAAAAACTGACTTCACATTTATATTGTTGGTTTAAGATATCTCTTTGAGACCATCTCTGAGAAACACAGCACTCTGCAGTGGAGAGAGAAGAAACTTTGGGCAAAATTCCTGGGGGATAAAGCGGTAAAATAGGTTTTAAGGAACTGCAGTGTAGGAGGTGGGATAAATTGAAAGATGGTTTTGTAACGATTTAGAGACAATATATCTGTGCATTACTTTTTCAGTACTTGAACCTATGTGAAGACATTTCATGCAATAAGTTGTCAATGCATTTGAAAATGTTCTTACTTTAAGCATACAAGTCAACCCACTAAAACTCAGGGATGATAAATATTCATCAAAGTGTCTAGAGGGATAAGAATTTAAATCTCAGGTGAGCACTAGTGCAAGCTCATCAGAAAAGAACATTAGTTTCAAAGCAAAAACTTTAAAGGATGCTCAGCACCCTGGCATTTGGATACTTGCCATACCAAAGGCAAGGAGGACAAGGAGGAAGCAGCTCCTACCTTGAGGATAGTGGTGTCCATCTGCACCAGAACTTAATAACCAGGCAGCTTTCCAGCCACTCTTCCCAAACCTGTAGCACTGCAGGGGGTTGTTGTGACCCAAGTGCAGGACCCAGCCCTTGGCCTTGCTGAACCTCATCCCTTTGGCCTCAGCCCATTGATCCAACATGTCAAGATCCCTCTGTACAGCCTCCCTACTCTCAAGCAGATCAACACACCTGCCCTGCTTGGTGTTGTCTGCAAACTTACTGAGAGTGCCCTCAATACCCTCATCCAGATCATTGATAAAGATATTAAAGAGAATAGGCCCCAGGACTGAGCTCTGGGGAACACCACTTGTGACCGGCCACCAACTTGATTTAACTGCATTCACCACCTCTCTTTGGGCCCAGCCATCCAGACAATTTTTGTCCAGTGAAGCGTGCACCCATGAGCAGCCAGTTTCACCAGGAGAGTGCTGTGGGAAGCACAGTCAGGCAAATTAAATTTCAGTAAAATGGTGCTATTATCCTGTCAACAAACCCATTATGAATAAGATACACATGATAACATCCTGCTATCATGAATACAGTAATTATGGGTAAGTATAAAGAGTTTGCTCACCCCACAAAACCACTAATTTGGAAAATGTTTTTGTCAGCATGGCTAATGTTCTTCAAGAAACTGTCTCTTTCTTTCACTTGATGCATTCTACATGAAAAAATATTTTTCTCTAAATGTCAACCTATGATGTTTCAACTTGAGACTTTTCCATCGTTAGAAACAGACCCTTTCTGCTTTCCATTTACAGCATTGGATTTTCTGTCAAAGCTTCTAAATTCCTTTCTCTTGTTTTTGGAGTTAACAAGGCCATGACTTTTTTTCAAGGTTTGCCTACAAATGTAGAAGAAATTGAACATTTTATTTCATTTAATTTAGAAATATTCTATAAAAGTATCTCATTACCTTTCAGGAAAGAGTCTTTACCAATAAATTAAAAGGATATGGTGAAAATGCCTTTTATAACTTTTTATATGAGATATTTATGAAGGCTGTCACAGAAATGTCATCCTTCTGTAGAGGACAATGTGACAGAACTTGTTATTTCTAATCCTGTCAATCTCATTTGGTTTTGCTATTCCCCGTGGTACTGACAGAGAAACTTGCTAGGAAAACTACATGCAACTCAATTAACATCAGAATAGAGAAATGGGAAAGTGATCTCTTCAGGTCCCACATTTTTTTGGACAACACAGTATGCCTGCAGAAGCTGACATCTTTAGAAGTAAAGCAGCTTTGGGGCTGGAGTCAGTCATACATCCCTTTTTCAGCTCTTTGACATAATGAGGATAAGGCTGAAGGGAGCTTGGTATGTCTGATTCTGGCCTCCCAGCAGCAGACCTTCTGCTAAGGTGGATCTAATACTAACAAATTAGACCATGCCCCTACTAAATCACACTGAAGCAGCTTGTATGATCGCTACCAGCAATCTGTGTTACAAAGCCCCCTGAGTTTTGTTGCATTGATTTTCCTTCACTTCCACATGCTTTATGGAACCAATTTAATGACATTGAGAAACCGGTGGAAGAAACTTTTTACCATGTTATTACATTATTATCATAATGTAACGTAAAATAGAACACAGTAATATCTGCAATCAGTTTGGTCATCCTGGAAAACCGGTCTTTTGAAGAAGCGACCACAATGTTTACTTTTATGAAGATTAAAGAAGCAATCCTCAAAGAAGAGTCCTCAAAGAAATTTTTAGTGAAGTTTTCTTGAGCTTTTATTGAGTTTTATTGAGCTCCAAGCAGCATCCTCCAATAATATCTAAATCTCAACTTTCTCCCTTCTCTCCAAACAGACACAAATATTTCCTTCCTTTTCTGCTACCTTTCACCAGATGAAGATAAAGCTTTTGAGCAAAACCAAGTTTTGGACATGTTCCTGAGGGATGGCCTGAATTAAGTGCTTTTTGTTTTAAAGTCACCAATCTCAAAATAATGGTGTTACTTATCCTTTGGGATCAGGTTTTAAATGTATCATCCCGCTGATCTCTGTTTCTAGTAATTTCCTCTTGCAAGGCTGACGGTTTCAGTAGTCCAGTGGACTGTAGCTGTAATGAAGACTGATGACCAATGAGGGCAAGGTGGTTCATCACAGCGGCACTAGAAGCAGTTTTTAAGATAAAGACGAGCTAACTGTGTACACAGCCCTCAATTCTTCAGCATTAGTGATGATGTATTTATGAAGCCCGAGAGATGAATCAGACAGTAGGGGAGTTTCATACTAAAACAGGATGGAAAAGGGTATTTTGAGGAGGGCACTTTGTTCCTTAAGGCTACCTCAGTCTGAAAGCTCTGACTTTTCTAGCCATGAACTAGACTTTGCAGATGAATTGTCCCTCAGATTTCTTTCAATCAGACAAGAAAGCAAGCAGCAGACCAGCTCACGCTGACATTTTAGACTGTGCTTGAAGGAGGAGGCCATTGTTTCTGTTGACTTCTCAAGAGGAACATGACCCATCATCCTCCTCCTACAGCACTGAGCTCCTGAAATAGCTGGCAGATTTCTTTCCAGCTGTCATGTGTAATTGTTATGCTCAATTAAGCCCAGAACTACTGAGGGAAAGGGCACATTCAGGCTCTTATAGCAAAAAACCCACTAAGTTTTTCTTATGCCATGTATAATATTCAGCAGAGAAACATAGAAACTGTTGTGCAGCTAAAGATCACCATTATTTTAAGTCTTGCAGTTACCACTGTTTTAACTCCTGCAAGGTCCTGATTTTTTTTCCTACATCCTCTTTTCACTCATATTCTCATTATTCAAAAAAGCAAAGCACAGTTACAGCAATATTTATCAACTTCCTGATAGGATGGAGGGAGGGGGAAGAGGAACATGGTTTTGTCTAACTGACTGCTAGACTCTCCATTTTGGTAGCTATCAACTGCTTAAATGATATTCCCTTAGGCACTGTAAAGGCACAAAATCATATTTCATAATGGGCTCATCTATCAGATAATAAGTGGGGTTTTTAAATATGTGCCATCGAAATCCCTCACACCTCCTATCCTGAACAGTACCTCTTGTATGGCAATGTCATATACAGCTTCCACGAATTAGTGATAAATGATAAAAACACCAAAAGGTGACTCAAACTTTAGGCGTGCTCATTTGTAGAGATTCTGTATCACAGCACACTCAGAAGTGTTCCGTCTTCTAGCTATGATTGCATGGAGTTTGTACTTGATAAATATATTCACAGAAACATGATCTTCCTGCAAAATTAGAAACAATGAATGAATAGTAATTGTTTATCTCCTTCCAATGACAGTATTTTAACTTACCATCAAGCCTTTGCACTCAGGTTTGTAACAGTATTAACCATAAAAATGTCACTCTTTACAAGGCTTATTTTAAGTGGTATTATCAGAGATAGTATACTCGAACCTGGTAGGAAAGGATAGACTAGAAAGATCTTTGCAGGTTCCGAACTAGAAACACTTCTATAGTGCATCTTTCCCTAATTAAATTTGATTTCACATTTTCAATTAATCAAGTGGTATTCCTGGGAATATTCACACCTCCATCAAGGGACTGGGTGCTGCAAACAATAAATTCAAATTACATTTAGAATGGAATTACTTTTTTCACTGCTACTGTTAATGAAATGAATGTCTGTAAAGGTTAAATTAGTCAAAGTAATCTCAGTCACGCTATTATGGCAAATTTCTGATACAACAGCAAAGGAGCAGCTCATTAAAAAGACTTGCTCTTGTTAAAGACTTCTCATTAAAAACTTTTTTGACTGAAAACCAGGGTAGAAGGAGCAGAAATAAAGCCTAAATAAATGCAACTCAATCTATTCACGTTCAAAATACTTTTTCTATACTCAGAAAAACTCTCTTTTATGTCCCACATGTTTAGTTTCAGCAAATATTTCTTTTTTTGACAAGACTCTGGTCCATTCTCTGGGCACAATGTATCTATATACAGCCACAGATCTTGCCACCCAAATCCTTGCAGATCTCAGCTCTACATGTCCCTGACTATCTGTGCACCAGGAGAGGATTTGTGATTTTACAGGCTTTAAATGGGCTGGCTCACACTATGGCTTCAGCCCAGCTTCAGCACAGCCTGCCCACCTCCTCAGCCATTTGAGATGCCAGCACGGGCTCAACTGACTGGCACAGACATCTGAGCTCAACCATTATCCAAATTAGCTGGATCACACTGAGCTTAACCAGTGCTGTACATTTTTGTCCAATTCTAGGCTCCCCAGTTCCAAAGACACAAAGAACTACTGGAGAGAGTCCAGGAGAGAGCTATGAAGATGATGTGGGGACTGAAGCATCTCTGTGCCAGGGAAAGGCTGAGAGCCCTGGGGCTGTTTAGGCTGGAGAAGAGAAGACTCAGAGGGTATCTGATCAGTGCTGATCAATAGTTAAAGAGTGAGAGCGACAGGATGGGGCCAGAGTCATCTCAGTGGTGCCCAGCGACTGGACAAGGGGCAACAGACACGAACTGGAACCCAGGAGGTTCCATCTGAACAGGAGGAACAACTTCTTTGCTGTGAGGGTGGCAGAGCCTGGCCCAGGCTGCCCAGAGAGGTTGTGGAGTCTCCTTCTCTGCAGAGATTCCAAACACACCTGGGCACCCTGCTCTGGGTGACCCTGCTTTAGTAGGGAAGATGGACGAGATGATCTCCAGAGGCCAGATTCAGTGCTTCCTCCCACTTTTGATGCAATTTCTGGAAACTTCTAGGAATATCAGTGAGCTATGCCATAAATGTACTAGTTATTGAGCAAGTTTCTATAAACAGTTCCTAAAGACATCAGGATTTAACCCTAAAGACATCAGGATTTAACCCATAATAAAAAGAACCTAAAATCAATGCACTTGAGTGCGTTTACTACTGCATTGCAGTTCATGCTGCCCAAATTGCTTTATAAATAATTAAAACAAAACCTCTGCTGATAAAGAAGCACATTCTCAGCTCTGGAGAGCTGCCATTGTACCATACTGTTATCATTCTAACGCAATTTTAATATAACATAAGATATAGTTTAAAAATAATATAAAATAAAACAATGTAAATAAATATATATTTTATATATATATATGTATTAAAATAAATCAATAAAATTTAAGGTATATAATATTATATTAATTCAGTGTAATTTTGGGATACAGTCCTCTCTCTCCCTCTTAGCAACTTACCCGGTGGGAGAACAAGTTTAGTTTTCTGCCCGAGCAGAGACTGAATCGGCTCCCTCAAGAGAGAATGATGAGAACAAGAAGGCCAAAGTGTAGCTGGTAGGTGAGGAGGAGGAAAGCTGTGGATTCACCTTGCAGGGCCAACTAGCAGCTAGACTAGCTCCATGCAAACCACCATTTCAGAGGAGCATCTAAAAGGAGTACGTGAAAATTTTAATTATCTATAGTTTTAATTAAACAGTTTGAAGTATTATAGTAATAACTGTAACGACATTGAGAACTTCTTGATTTCATAGCTGTCGTATTAGTTTCCTACATGTTTTATTTATCACAATATGTGTCTTTCCCTCTTTTATTCTGCAACCAACAAGTAAGAAGCAGAAAATGCTGTGTGGACATTTTTCCAATAAGAAAACTCTCTAGCTGTGATGCATGGTTCAGATATGCTCTGCTGGAGACTGAAATGCCTTTGATGTTATAGGACAGTTGATAGAAATGTATTAAAGGAGATGGCATATTTGCCAAAGATAAATTCTAGTTTTCTACAGGCAACTGCCTGTGCTCCACTACTGCATGACATGTCCTCTTTGTTTCAACTTACTAAACTGTTTGGCGTGGATAGATCGATGGGTTCTATTAACTTTTTAATTTTTTTTTTTTTTAAGCGCTTAGTCTTGTAACTGCATCTTCAGTGATTTCTCCTTTATTTCTGCCTTAAAAAGAAGCTTTTCTGTCTGAATCTGCAATCCTACATGTTCCTTTGGCAGAGGCTCACTATCTTTTGGAGGATCCCTAAACTCTTCCCTTGTCTTTCTATCACTTATGTAAGGGGATCATCAGTTTTAGTCAGAGGAATTGTCTCTCTTTCTCAGTGTAGTACATACCCACATATTCTTTTTCACACACAGATTTGACTGGCATCAGCTAACTCACCACTGTGATGCCCAAATTTCATTCATTTACTAGGTTTCCATCAAATAGTCCCGCATTCTCATATCCATTTTACTGTGATATCTTTTAAAAATTGTATAATAACCCAGAATTATTCCTGAAAACTCATCTTTTCTCTCATTCCCAGTGGCTACTAAATATTTTAATGTCTATGAAGCTCCTCCTTGAAGGCATGTTTATATGCATGCTGCAGTGCTATTATGGATACAAGAGCTCTCTTCAAATATAATAGCTTAGAAACCAGAAGTAATTTTGCCACCTCAGAGCGGAGCCCTGCGTGAGTCAATTTGTGAGGTCAAGAAACACTGTGGTACTCCAGTCTGGTGTGGCAAGGTTGTTTCAGACTATAAAAAGCCCCCTTTTTAGTAATGCAGCTGCATGAACAAAAAAGCTGATGTAGCATCACCTTGATAAAACCTGCTAGTCCTTTGTGCTACAGTAGCACTCAATATGTGCCCCTGTAGCCTCCTTGTATCCAGAAGAATATAATGAGCTCATGACTGCTGTACAATTGTTTAATATCTTAAACTATTGCAAATCTGATAAGCATTGCACTCCAAAGAACATCCATCCATATGCAATAGTACTATTTACACAATCCAGATAGAGGTTTTTAATGTGTTTACTGCAACACATTGTCCTGTATAGGAAATACTCTTGCAACATTTTCCCCCTGCATACGCATGGATGCTTGTAATAGTGTAAGTCCAAACTGCAGAGAGGAGGCTTGAATATTGACATGGAGTTGTCAAGAGAATTGTCTGAACTTTTCTGTGTGGGAAAAAAAAAATCCACGTAAGAAGAGAGGTTTACTTCCAACTCAGTGATTAAGGTTCATTTGATCAGAGGCTCATGTTACCATGACAACACAGAGGGACAAAAATCAGTCCTGTGAAAGACAACTGAGCTGATGCCAGCTGCTCCTCACAAAAATCTAGCCGAGCCTCAAGCAGTTCTTCATCATCCAAAGCATGTCTGGGCTTCTCTGGCATTCCCTTAGCTGTCGTGTGGGCAGACTGGTCCTTCCAGGCCAGTAAAACTGTGTCCTGAGCAGCACTGGCAGAAAGAAATCTCTGGTGTATGGGAAGGGAAGACTCCACGGCATTTCATTCTTGTCTCATCCATACCTTGTATTCATTGACTTCTCTCTGAACGCATTTTTCTGTGTGAGTCACCTTCCATTTGTATTTCAAAACAGACAGTCAGCATACCTGCCAGCTCCCGTTGACAAACATTTTGTAAGAATTTTCTAATTTATATCTTCTTCCTGAGGTCCCTGTATCCCCTTTTCAAGAACTGTGGAAGGTAAGTGTGGATACTGAAATGTAACATATTGACATGTTTTAGCAGTAAAAAATGCAACTGCCATCTCATTGTCTTAAAAACAAAGATGGAGGTTACAACAGTAGCCTCAGAGTGAAAAATTATTCATTCAAATTTAAAAAGTATTTTCTTATCCTTAGCTTGGACCTGAAATAAGACCAGTTTGATTTGCTCTATAACATAATAGACTCCCTGTAACATGGTTTTGTTTAGTTAACTAAAGAAAAAATAACAACTTATTAAATAAATTATTCAGTATGATATCTCCAGAGATAAAATTCCCAGGTTGACTTATTGAAATGAAATAATTAGAGTTAAAAAAACAATAGCAGCTCTCCAATGGGTCCATTTTATTTCCCTCATGATACAGATTTATTTTCCTTTTATAAGGAGCATTGTAGACGTTGGAACATTTGATGTAACAATGTTTTGTTGCACATCTAAAGGTCATTTAAATTATTTAAATTCCAGGTTTTACTCCGGAATCCCTATCCCAGAGAAGGTTTACAAATACATTCCAGTAAATATTCCTGCCTTGTTTAGGCAGCATCTGAGCTGTGTTCATGCCAAGTCAGCTTCTGCTGGATAAGCTGGATGATTATGTTAAGTATGATCTTAGAGAAAGCACCTTTGCAGAGATGGACCAGAGTGTGCTGGTGGACAACAAGCTGGCCACAACCCATCAATGCACCTTTATGGCAGTGAAGACCAAGAGCATCCTGGGCTGGAATAGGAAAAGCATTGCCAGCAATCTTAGGGAGGTGATCCTTCTGCTCTGCTTAGCACTGGTGAGGCACACCTGGAGCGCTGGCTCCACTTCTGGGCTCCCCAGAACAAGAGAGAAAAGGGAAGAGTCTGGTTCACTGGAGAGAGTTCAGTGAAGGGTCACAAAGACGAGTAAGATAGAGCTTGGAGCATCCCTCACATGATGATAAGCTGAGAGAGCTGGGGCTGCTTGGCCTGCAGAAGAGGAGTCTCAGGGGGATCTTATCAGTGTGTATAAATACTGATCAAGGGCAGGAGGAGGGGAGCAAAGAAGTTAGGGAAGAAGTTGTGCTTCACTCAATGCGTTATATGGCTGGCAGCTCTGGAATCAATAAAGCTTGACTGTTTTACTAACACTTGCACTTTTCAAGGCAATTAGATAAGCACAATTAAACTTCAGAGATTTAAGCATCAATCACAGCACAGGACTAGATATACCACTTTCTGTGAGGATACTACTATCTGATCTGAAATAGAAATGCACAAGATCTCAGCAAGTCATTTTGAAAAGCTGCTAGGCAGCCAGTTCTGACTCCTTTATGAATAGTTGATCTCCAGCTCAGCTATCAGTGTAATTTAAACTTGCTAGATTTGAATGCAGTGGAGAATGAATCATTCCCTTGTGTAAGCAAGTCTTTGTACCCTGGACAAGAATATTAACACCAGAGCTTATCTTACAGCTGTGAACTCTACAGAACAATTCTGTTCTGCATATAAATGTTCAAAAGAATAAAAACCACTTAAGGGACAAGACAATTATAGAAGATAAAGAAAGACAAAAGGCGGGAAATGAACAAAGAAAATACAGGTAAGAATGGCACACAAAAATATAATTTATAAAAAAGGAAAAAAAAATAGATCCACATGGGAGATTTAGAATATTGAAATATGGGGGGAAAAAAGATTCTAGAAAATTCCACTACCACACCAAAGTCATGAGACAGGAACAAAAGAAATGATGAAACACTACCATGAAATAAGAAGACACTTTGTTAGAAAGAAAATTTGAAGAAGAAACAAAAAAGATGTCCAAGATTCCACCCCAAGGTGTAAAATAGGTAACAGTATGGAATTTTCTCCATGTTAACACATGCAGTACGGGTCATCTGTTTGAATCCCTACTGTAAGATATAGGTAAGAATGAGGACAGTGGCCACTGGAAGGCATCTAGAACAAAAAATGTTCCATGACTAAAAATCTTGGAGTATTAGCACATGATTTTCAAAGTTGTTGAGATATGGAAGCTCCCATCGATGACATTTGTAGATGATGAACTCCACTGAAATCCCACTGAACTAGAAAACCTTAGTTGAAGCAGCTTATCAGCCTCTGTAACATAGATGCCATTCTTACACACAACCCTTATTCTGTGACTCAATCATGTTTGTGCCATATAGGATGGTAGTTCAGACATCTGGTTTAAACTGATCTAGGAAAAAAAAAAAGAAAAGTTGTTCTAGTGCATCAGCTGTGCCAGGACAAGGAAAGAAGCCAGGGAAGAATGGTGGACAGCTATTATGGACAGTGATGTCCATCATAGATGGACAGAGGCAGATGGGACACCATCTTCTTTACAAAGTAGCACTGGATTGCACTTTCCCTTAAACTATATTAAAACAACCTTGCTGGTGGCAGCCAATGCTGCAAAAGGCAGTTGAGCAATTTACCATGATGTAACCTCAACATTTCTGAAGAGGGTTGAAAAGTTCTTTCGCTGTTGATGGGATGTAAAGGGGAGGGGATAAGTTCAATTGCTGTCTCAGTTTCTGCTGTCTAATTCAATGACTTCCCTTGCACCAGTTGAGCACTCATCAGCTCACTAAATGGGTAGAAAGGGGGTTTGAGTTTTCTGAGCTCAGGGCACTCCAGATGCTCCCTGAGTGAGCCATCTAGTGCAATGGAAGAGCTGGGAGCAGGACTGCCTCTTCCAGTGGCTATTAGATGGCTTTGCCATTTTCTAGAAGTGTATCCCACCTTTTAGGTATTTCTTCTTGCCATCCAAACAAATAACTTTTAAGCTAAGTATTTGTGAAGAATATCTTGCAGCCATAATTAGTTAATGTAACTCTCACTGAGAGCTAATACTTCCAGGCCAATGCCTTCACAGAATGCCAGAAGACGTATGGAGCACCACTTCTAGACAGAACAAGTTACAGGCTCTCTCAAAATGAGACTGAAAATAGTGAGCCTGTACAGGACCTAAGATCCCATGAGGATGATATATGCAGCTTTCAGAATCCAGAGCAGCCCTTTAAGAAATTATGACAATGAGCATGTTTCCAGTGCTGTCCGCTGCTATGGTGGTGAGTTGCTAGCAAGTGTCTCTGCTTCCTGGGGACCCATAGCACCCAGGGTAGATGCCTACAACTTTTCAGCCCCATTCATTCTCGTATTCTACCATTATTATGGTGGAAATCTTTTTAGCAGGGCCTGTTGTGATAGGACAAGGGGTTATGGTTTTAAACTGCAAGAGGGGAGATTTAGACTAAATAGAAGGAAGACATTTTTTATAATCAGGGTGACAATCAGAGTAAGTCAATGGCCCAGGTTGCCCAGAGAGGTGGTCAATGCCCCAGCCCTGGAAACATTGCAGGTGAGGTTGGCCGAGGCTCTGAGCAACCTGCTCTAGTTGCAAATGTCCCTGTTCATTGCAGGAGGGTTGGACTAGATGACCTTTACATTCCCAAAACATTCTATGATTCTATTATTATGGGTAAAACAAGACAACTCAAAGGTCCTACACCGTAGAATACAAAGATCCACTTCAGTTCTGCTGAAGTGCATACTCCAAAAAAACTTCTCTGAAAAATGTTCTTGTTTTGGAACAGTGTGTTTCAGAGATGTTCTATTTCCCTGAAAATATTCTAACAAGTTTTTGTGTGCTACTCTAATTGCAGCTAAAAGACTTAACCACCTGTTATGCTTTTCTGCATGTTTGAAATATTTATGTGAGGAACTAATTCAGCTATTTCTGTTTTAGTGGTTTGGAATCTGGCAGAGGCCCTACATCATCTCTGAAACCCCACCACGCAGAGCGGTGGTCTTCACGTATATGGTCTCCTGGGCTGCCATGCTTTGCAGCCCTGGTGCACCACCTGGCTCTTTTCACATAAATTCTTCAAACTGAGGAAGAGGGACTCTGATAGTCTTGCAAGCCAAGGAGCTGGAGGAGCTACCCTAAAACAGCTAGTCGGAATAAAATGCTGCTTCTTTCTTCCTCAATGTTCTCATAACCAGGAAAACAGGAACAATGATGGGGCTGAACATGTCATTGCTCGTGTCATAGCTGGCACACAACAAACTCCATAGATCAACTTACATGACTCAAAACGGTTATTTTCAGACCTCAAGCAGCATTACCAAATGAATGGTAACATCCAGTTACCATTAGTCGTGTTTTCAAGGTTTTCTATACAACTGTGACAACATAATACTTGTGGGGAGTTTTGGTGGGTTTTTTTTTTCTTTTTTTTTTCTCTTCCCTTTTTCTTAATGACAGGTGACAATCAGAAATAAGAGCTAGGAGAGCAGCCGTCATACAACACTGCTATGTGTCTGACAGAGAGGGAAAAGAGAATCGTGTTTGAAAGTAGAAGGCAAGAGAGCAATAAATGCTTCCCCAGGGATATTTCCATGCACGTTATCAAATCTTCCCCAGTGTGTGCACACATGAACTAAAATCTCATCCACCTCTCCAGAGAAGGGAGTCTTATTTTTAGCTTGCCAATTTACACAGGCTGAACAAGGTGAAAGATAGATAGCCACTGTCAGGAGTAGGATTTAAACAAAACTTTCTTGCCTTTGGAGAATTGTCCTTATTAAACTGTAGACGACTGATAAAGTAGGATTTATTCTTAAATACCCTTGCCTATTGGAGTGCGGGAGGAATGTGTATAAAGCCCTGTTTCTCTGGGCATGTTAGAGATAAATAGCTGGTAAAATAATCTTTATTCAGATACATCACTACAGGGACTGCTATATTCAAAAGGATGAGCATCTGTGCTGCTTCTGCAAACACCTGCATTTACAGCTGAGAAAACACTGCATTATTTAGGTCTTATTTGTCATATCACTGAATGCCTCAGGCTCTTCCCTCCCCGTATCTTTCCCATTGCCTTTACTAAATCAAGAAGCTTAATTGCTCCTTCTGTTAAGTCTGAGAAGTCATTTGTTATTTTCATTCATTTCATAATTGTGGTTCTTTCCAGCTGAAAAAAAAATTACGCTAGTATACATTAGCTATTTTAAGCATAATCTGTTTTGTTCAATTCTTTTTCCGTTTTTTTCCCTTACATTGTAATTGTAGCGAACTGATTAAAACCATTCTCATTAGGCTATTCCAAGTAAGCAATTCAGAAATTACAGCATGCAGGGAAACCCACTACCTGATTTCTTTGTGGTAGAGGATGACACAATCTGACATTCCGACAAAACTGAAACAGGCGTTTCACAGAGCTCGCACAAAACAAATCAAATCTTTCTGGGTATGAGAAGTCGGCAGCCATTGCAAATCCATCCATCTGGCACTGTGATGTTTCAAGTGCTTCTTTAGCAGTTCACTTGTAACAAATGTATTAAATCTCAAAAAAGATGTGATCCAAAGTAGGGTTTTGCAGAGGGACGTTACAATGAAGGTGACTTTTAGAGACTGTTTCAGCCATGGTCTATATATATGGATGTGTTCATGTATACGTAAGAATACGCAAGAATTCTAAATCGGTAAAATTAAGGAGTTTTTTATTCATGCAAAAAATCTTATCATAAAGTCTCAAGCACTCAATGTCAAGCAAATCTCCTTAGCAATGGTGACAGATATGTCATAATTTGAACTCATTGGAGAATTGCATACAATTATTAATATTATTATCATATTTTCCTTTTCTTATTAATTAAGCATTAACACTTGAGATCTGTTTGCTTGCTAGTATACCATTCTAACATTACTTTTAGCACAATATCTTAAAACTTGTAGGATATCATAAATTGACACAAGAGGAGATTGACATGACCTTTCCCAGCAGTGCATGAAGATTCAGAAGAGCAGGAAGATAAGAAGCTGGGGTGCAATCTTAGCACCACACTTTCAGTCACTGGTTACTCATGTGTGATTTTTCTGTTAGCTTTTACTCTAGAGTCTTTAGTCTTGCACTTAACTTCACTCACTTATTTTTTTTCTTGTTTATAAAGTGCACATTAAACATTTAGAGAAAATATTTGTTCCACGAAGACAGAAAATGTAGACCTGTGTCTGCCCAATAGACTACAAATTATCCCTGAAGATGAAGAAAAAAGAATCTGTTTTCCTCTGCAGCTGAATTACATTTTAGGGTTGGAATTAAGTCTTCCATGTAGGACGATTACAAGAATCGTACTTATCATACTTTAATGAAAAACATAACTATTTAATGATAGTTAATAGTTTATATTTAATACCAATCTTCTTCTTTCCGAAAAATCTCTCTCTTGGATACTGTAAAAGCGAGCATGCTAAGTATCCACAGAGTGTTATACCATATAATATGCTAAATTGGTGACTGTGTACAATCATCAATGAACTTTATTTCTCTTTTGCCAAAGGACAGATTTCTGTTGGCAGCACTTACATTTGATACTGCACAGTCAAACACAAAACATCAGGAATGGTTCTCAATTACTTTTCTACCACTAACATGTGTGCAGACTTTTCCAACCACCAAAATGGTAGATGGCTATGACTTGTTGCTGTTTCAGATGTGTCTCAGTAGGACTTCTGAATGAGATGAAAACACAGCACTATGTTCCAATTTTTTTTTTTTAAAGATAATTTATAAAATGCAGTGTAAATCTAGCATGCTGGGTTTTCCTTATTCTCTCCCTCCACAACGACATTTTAAGAATCCTCTTATTCTGAATGGCTTTCTCAGCTTTTTTTATTTCACTGTAAGGTCTCAGGTTCCCATCCATGCTTCACAGGGTCCCAAACACACTCTTTGCCTGTAGCAGGGGAGTAAATGAAGAATGGTTTGTCTTAACACCAGTAGGGCCTTTGCCAAGTCATCTCCTGTAGCAATTAAATTTCTCAATAATTAACAATGTAAAGCACCACCTGGCTTCATTTTGGAAGTAAGGGCTTGTGCACACAAAAGTGCAGCAGCCTGATAGCTCATAGCAGAAGACCATGATTGCAGAGTGACAGAGAACATAGAGAAAAGAACAAAAATCCAACAGGAAAGCCAGTCTGGTATCAGAAGAGAATTCCTGCTCAAAGTTCA
The DNA here is from genome assembly GCA_013400335.1 of Eurystomus gularis. Classification (NCBI taxonomy): domain Eukaryota; kingdom Metazoa; phylum Chordata; class Aves; order Coraciiformes; family Coraciidae; genus Eurystomus; species Eurystomus gularis. The sequence goes on along the minus strand of VZZY01022222.1, from coordinate 46,948 downwards.
GAAAACCTTGAGAAATAGATGCCTTTCCTTCAGGTTTTTACACTTGAAAATGTTCAAATTCTTATTTGCCATTCTCATATTGAAGTAACATAGGAGAGACACAGACCGAGAACAATGCAAGATCTCCACAGCCCACTAGCAATCAGTGAAATTTGTCCTGCGTATCCTGAACATGTCCAGTTTAAATCAATGCTGAGATCTCCTGACAGGCCACAGCATGGCCAGTTCTTACATCCTCCCACCAAATAACACAGCATTGGCAGACATTCCACTCACGGACTTGATGTCATAAGAGAAGTGCTGTTTTTCTCACAGCTAACTAGTTTACTTTGTTAAATCCAGCTTGAGGCTACCTTTCAAACTTTTAAAGGAAGAAGGCCACTATATTTCTTTATTTCTGAAGTGTAACTTAACTATTTTACTCTCAAGGTATAAATCATGTTCTTGTAGCTGGAATCAATAATTGAGTTCCAATTCTCATTACTTCATCTGGGGAATTTGAATTTTGTTACAAAGATCAAAACTAGCAGTTATTGCTAAGCAACTAATGTGATGCACTGCAAACTTCTATGTTAAGAAGGTTAAGCATCAATAATTTTTTGGTCATGCATGGATAACAGCATTGAGATTTGAGGGTTCCTTCACTCTGCCTCTCTCTCTACTACAATTAGAGAGGAGACACATTAAACATTGGAGGGAGACAGCCTTACTAGTGCTTTCAATTCACCTCTACACTATTCTGGATAGATTGAGACTGCAAAGTGGGGAGCTTGCTGAAAACCTACCTTGTGCTCACAGGTCCTACATGTATTCTGGTCACCTTGCTAATTGCTGGGCCAACTAGTGCCCAGGGTCGTATCATGCAGATTTTGCCCAGAAGGAATCAGGCTAGGTCCTCAGCTTGTTACCTGTGTTATAAGAAACTTAGATCTGTTTGTGTGAAACCCTTCCAAAAGAGATGTAAAGCTCCTCTGAACCATCTAAGGTTAAATTATTTGAATCAGAGATGGCTCAGTGTGAAAATAGCCTCAAGACAGAGGCTTATTTCACAGTGTAGAAGTGTGCCTCTATATTTATTTCAATGCACCTTTGTGACCCTATTCTTACCTTCTTTTCTTCTCACCAAGCATGCACACTGCTGTCTTTCCAAGCAATTTCCTTAGCCCTCCTGCTTTGCACAAACACTTTATTTCTCTGTAGGATGCCAGTCTTTTGACCTTCTTCTAGTCTCCATTCAAAACCTCAGCTTATTAAAGTGCATATGTTCTTGCCACTAGAACACTCATCAGTAGATTGCATCTGTTTCTTTCTCTCTTTCAACAACTCTCTCATTTTTTCTGAGCTGAAGAACGCTGATAATGCTTAATCAGCCAGGCAATATTGAGTTTTCCCATCTAGATGCCATTCTCTAGCATAGCAACTACTAGAATAGCCAATAATGGTATTGGAAATAGCTTATAAGAATTTTTTTTTACTACTATTTTTCTGTAAGTTACATGAGTGAAAACTACTCACAGATAGAATCAATAAAATCATTAGCTCTATGTGACATGCAAGTGACAAACAATGGGCTAACCCCCCCAACTCTTCTACTTTCTTTCACTTTGGCAATATCCCCAGTTTGCTTAGACATTTTTGCAATAGAAGGCCAAGTTTTGAGATCCTTGTTCTGTACCTTTCAGGTGATTGCTAACTGAACTCCATCGATAAAGAACAGACCATCCTGTACACAGAATCACATCTGATCCTGTGTGCAGTCTCCAGTTTCATGCTTTCATCCGTAGCATCGCCAGTTTTGCTCTTCAGGCAGTTATTTGAGCTGGTATTCTGAAAAACTTGTGCAGTCCATGTCTACTTCCCACAGAGCTCAGGCTTTGCAGTGTCCTTTCATCTCCACTTTATTCCTGATGCTGAGTTTGGTTCTTGAGTGTATAAAAGCAGGTTATAGGACTAGAGGATTTCTAATATCTAGTCCAATCCCCTGGTATTATGTGTGATAACAGATCAAATCGCTTTCCTAAGTTGCTGCTGGAGAGTGTAACAAATGGGTCTTACCTTTGTGTTCTTGTAATCCATAGCAGTAAGGCTGAACTACTGAGTCCATAAAGAAAGGTGAATATGTGGCTGTTTCTGGTGGATGAGTTACCCAGAGGTAGAAAAGACTGTGCTTTTAATCAGAAAAAAGTCTTTTGTAATTACTTTTTCTTTTCAGTTTTTGTATTTGAGATACTAAGGTCAGAAAGCAGAGCCAACAGTGCTCGTCAAACAAAACCAAAATATGCAACTGAATAGAGATTCTGTGAAGAATGAAGTGAAGACCATATCCAAAAGAATTACAGTCACACACAAAGATTTTCCTATAACCTTCTATACAGCAAGGATTAGATCCACAGTATCCTCTACCCTGCTGCTTCTCCACGTCTTCACCAGATGGTGGTCTTGTGATATCTGTAGATGGACAACATGAGCTGGGTTTGTGGTGCTCATAAACAAGCTACATAGATAATTTTGTGGAGGGACTGACAGACGTCTGTGCAAAGGTTTACAGAATGAAGATTTTAAAGAAGAGCCAGGACTGATAGATAATATTGATGGAAGCAATTGCCAAGCTACAGCTTGTCAAGTAAGCATAACTAAATGAAACCCACTTTGTCCTTTGTAAACCCTTGGTGGATGAAAACTCAGCTCCTCTGCTACTGTTTAATTTATTCATATATGCCCTAGTTTCAGCTGGGACCGAGCTTAGTTTTAATTCTTAATAGCCAAAATAGTGCTGTGTTTTGGATTCAGTATGGGATTTGGCATGAGCAGAATGCTGATGGTTTTAGCTGCTGCTAAGGAATGAAGGACTTTTCTACTTCCCCTGTCTTGTTAGGGTGCAAGTGCACCAGAAGCTGGGAGGGAGCATGGCCAGAGCAACGGACTGAAACTGGCCAATGGATTATTCCATATCATACAACGTCGTGTTCACTATATAGATGAGGGTCAGCCAGGAAGCTGGCTCTCTCTCCCAGCATTGCAGCTTCAGGATTTTCTCCTCCGAGATCACCAGTTGGCAATGGTTTGGGCCTCCATCTCTAGGTGGTGAGCAATTGCATTGCACATTACTTGTTTGTATATGCTATGTTTACTATTATTGTCATTCTCATTATTATTTAAATTTTATCTTATTTTAATTATTAAATTGGTTTTGGTTTTTTTTTCAACCTATGAGCCTCCTTACCTTTACCTCTCGAATTCTCTCCCCCATTCCCCATGGCAGGGGAGGGTGAGTGAGCAGCTGCGTGGGGTTTATCTGCTAGCTGGGTTTAAACCATGCCAATATAATACACCTGAGAAAGCAATTCTGTCTCCATTCAGATCCATTGAATCTGAAAAATACAGTTTAGGTACTCAAAATGTTGACATTATTCAGCAAACATAAACACTTGGCAATTAAGTCCACCTTGGTTTAATTCTACCTACAACAAAGGCTCTGTTAAAAAGAATTTTCTATTTAATAATGTGTTTCCCCACAGGATCTCTAATTAAAGTCTGTACATACATTTTCTCCTACTTGCCACACAGCTACATCAAACAAAGGTGCCAAAACCAGTGTATTGTGCAAAACAACAAGCTCTGTCCATGCAGCAGCTAAAAGCAATTTAGGAAAATTCAGTTTGTGAAGACTAATTAATAATGAGGAACATAACAGAGACAATGCCAAGCCATTTAGAGCATAGAAACGAGCAACTGGGAGGGAAAGTACCCTTCAGGTGTGGTAAATTGTTAGTTTTAATCTTAAATTCTTTTTGTATTTAGACATCTATGGAATTTTGCTAGATAGAGTAAATGGCAAGTGTCTGGTTCCAGGTTTCAGCAGTTTCCATTGTCAGCTTCAGGAAGGAAAATGACTTCTGTGAACATAAATTTCTTTTTACACAACCTTTACATCTACCATACTTGGGAAATATCCAAGGCCGAATTACCCAGCAGCACAGATGAGCTGTTGTGGCAACCGTAGCCTGTATCCAGCTGTTCGTGGATACCAATATATCCAACTATACAAATTGCTGGTCATTGTTTCTCTTCCTCATTGTTATTGACAAGGAGCATGTAAGAATGACGGATATTACTGAAGACCAAAGTGTGTCTAATCTTTACACCGAAATAGAACAGTATTTTTATAGTGACATTGCATGGCACACATGCAATTCTTGAAAGTAGAAGCAATGAAACTGCTTTGACCCTGCTCTTCAAGTACAGCCTAAAAAGCCAAAACTGGGAGAAGACGCACAGTGAGGACTAGGCTACTACCCAAAAGAAGATTTAGCTCCAAGTCCTATTTCTCCAATGGGATACTCATTTGGGAAGGATGAACCTAAAGCCTGGGAGGCTTTTGTATGCTCTCTGAATGGAACAGTAATATTGACACAGCATCAGCTCATGCATTAACCTGCAAAAGCCTATTCCTTGTTGCTGAATATATCATGAAGGTCTTTTCTAAATAGAACTAAGAGATTCTTTAGTTAGGTTTGACAGCTAAGAAAAGCATATAATACAAAATCACTGAATCTCTTTTCTGCAACTCAGGGTGTTCTGGCACAGCAGGAATGGTTTTGAATACAAATGTGCAATAAACTACCAATTATGACAAGAATCCCATTAGCTTGTTCTTGAACATTGAATATTTGCTTTGCATAAATATTCTTTATTATGCATTTGAAGAATGAGGAAAAGGTAATTACGGAGAACAGAGGAGGGAGGATTTTTTTTTTTCCTTACTTTTAAAAGTAAAAGCAAAGCCAAGAAGCTTTGGGGTAGGGTTGGCTCACTGTGATCAGGCAAATAAAAAGGGAATGCAGAAAGAGAACAGTAAAGCAGTGCCATAATTTAAAATGTTGGCAAAAACTACAAACCAAGTCAATGTTACAGTACAGACACACTTTTCAGTGACTATATATTCTATTTTCATACCAGAAAAGGTCCCCTGGTTTGTATTTAGGTTTAGGATTAAGTCCCTAGTGGAATCCAAGTTATTACTGTTTTTTGGTGGGCCTGGGAACAGAGCTGGTGTCCTTATTCACATGTTGACTTAAATGTTTTTCAACCAGGTACGTTCCTTGTTAGATGAAAACCACAACATTATGAAAAGCTACTTATAATATTCCCTTTTAGTGATATATGGTTTTGCCAAGATATGTTATAAAACTTCTTCTCTTAGAGTTTACCTGCAATATTCCTGTTCTCATCACAGTTTCTTGTCTCTTAAGACCCACTTCTTTTTTTACAGAATACATTGAATAGCTTTCTGTGAACACTGTTTTTTTTGTCTCCTCTCTTTTAGCTTCCTTTGTTTGAGAGTTCTTTCAATACAGCTTACTTCAATCTGCATTTTGAAGTCTACCATCAGTACTTGGAGTAACTTGTGAGTAGTTCATAGAATTAAGGGAGAGAAATTAAGCACTCACATAACTTATTTGCATGCTGGACTACCAATACTATTCATAGAATCATAGAAGCATTTAGGTTGGAAAGGACCTTTAAGATCATCCAGTCCAACCATAACCCTACTCCACCAAGTTCACTGCTAAACGCTAAGCACCACATCTGCACATCTATCTACATCTATATTGCAACTGCTCACTTTCATACTCACTTCCTTGGGGAAACAGAGGTTGTTTACCTTGCCTGCTAGTGCAAGGTAACCACTGAAAACTCAACAGTGCTTGAACAAAACAGGAGCAAAATCACTTAATGACTTCACAAGAAAAATCTTCTAAGATCTTCAGTGAGAGAAAAGGGATATGTTGTTTATCTCAGCTTTAAATGCCCCTCTGTAATTTTTCTTTAGGTGAACCCTCAAATATTCCACCACCTCTGTTTTCAGGAAGATTTCTATGCTTAAACAATCTGCGGTTTGGCCTCCAGAGGCACCGGTTAAGCTTGCTAAAGTCTTTCAAGGCTTAATTAGGTTATCATTAGGAACTGCATAAAATAGGGTGGTTACTTAATTTCTTCAAAATATTCATAAAAAGGAGCTCATACTTTGGAATTTTGTGATTTAACCGCTATAAATGTAGGATATGGGCCAAACTTTCAAAATGAGCTCTAAAATCAGTGCCAGTAAATCTTTATGTCTGCCTGGGTCTCCTTTCCGTACAATAGAACACACACAAAGTAGGAGCACCAAGTCAAATTCTGCTCTACACCTGTATATAATCCATTTCACTCCAAATGATTTGTTTTGGTGTAAGTTAATGCAGCTTTTGACCTATGAATTGGAGGAACGACAGGGAAACATGCTTTGCTGTTAAAAGCAAGCTGTATCTGCAAGGAACAGACTTCTTTGCTTTGTACCTTGCCACCCCTGCACGCAAATTAGGATGGTCATTTCTAGCAGTCTACACAGCCTGCAAAGCTGCAAGGTATTCATGATTCAAAAGTGCAATGATATTATGTTTTGGCATGAGGTAAAATCAAGATCAACATTTGCAAACCAAAGCTACACTGCGTGAATTATCCTTCTGTATCACACTCATTCCACTTCCTTTTATCTGTTTTTAGGGGTAGTTTTCAAAACTGAAATCTTTAAAGGTTCAAGTGTGTCCAAAATACAATTGACACAGTAACTACCAAATAAAAAATTATCCTATAGAAGACCCTCCCTGCTAAAATGAAATATTGCATCAATATTGGTAGCCTTTGTTTTCCCACAGTCTCTGAAACTTGGGGAGAGGACAGAAGCCTGTGGAAGCAGCCTTAGGACTAGCAACTTAAAAACAAAGACTCTACTTTCAGCTAAGATGTATATTGAGTATAATTGTTCATTTCACCTTTTTACCTCATTTTTAGGCGGAACTGAATTCCATGCCCTGCGGTAACTTAAATAGCCCCCACATCATAAGACATTCAGTTCCCAGCAGTTTTCTTATTTGATTGCAATTACCCAGACCGGGGGTTGTAAACAGGAGCACTTTTAACAACAGGAGCAGGCTTTTCATAAAACACCCCCAGAGAAGTTTGTAATGTGCAATTACACACAGAGAAAAATGTAATTTATCTGGAATAAATATGTGAGGTGTAAAATTAATCCTGTCAAAAAAAGAAGATGAAGATTGCCAACTAAATTGCACCTTTCTGTGCACTGCTACCTTGGGATTGATATTTCACATGCAAAAAATCTACATTGCTGCCCAGATCACAAGAACTGAAGAATGAAGAGTGCTGTAATTACAGTGCTCGGAACTGAGAGGGAGGTTCTGAAACCTGGCACTTAAATTTGAAAGACTTGGGAAGGTTCATGGACTCTGGACCTTTACCAGAAGCAGATATGCAAATATACAGTACTACAGAAAGATTTAAAAGAGGAGTGTTAGCACAGTAACTGTCTTTAAATTACTTCTATAAAATAGAAGTAATAAAATTATGATGTACAAAATTACTTCTACATACATAAGTAAAAGGGGGCAAGAAACCTTTTCAGATGCTGCAACTGAGTCATCTATGTCTTAATTATTATTACAGTCTCTGGCATGCTTTGAACTGTGCAAATTCGCACCCTCCCAAATCATTCCCAGGAATGGTCCATGAGATAGCAGAGGTCACAAACAATTGCCAGGCAACCACCCTGCTTTTCAGGGTTACAAAACTTAATTTTAATTAATAGCATTAATTAATTAATTGCAGGTCATTCAATGCCAGTTGGTGTTGGAACCAGAAAACCTTTGCACCTACTTAATCTACTACAGTAGACAGAGGCTGCTGGACTTAGGGAAGACTGGAGGATGATCTTTGTTTACACATGTGCTGAGAACAGAATGGGGATTTGAGCTGCAACATATTTTAGGCTTGAAATCCATCAAGGTCTAAATCCTGTATCCTTCACCCCTAACTCCTTTAATTCCCCACCATGGAGTGGTGCAGGGGGTGAGGGATAGGGGCTGTGGCCATGTCCACATGGGACAGCCCCAGCCTCTCCTCACAGAGACTGCCCTGCAATAATCACAGCTCCCCTTACTCTCTCCTCCTCTGCTGCTCCTCCTCATCCAGGCTTAGAGGTGCCCAGACATAGTTAGACCAAGAGTAAATAATCATATAAAATTATCTCAATTACCATTAGTCACAGGAATCTCCTGGGCTAGCTGCCACTGTTTGAGCAACCACTGAATAAACATTAGTGTGTCCTATTGCGCATTTTCAGGGTTTCCAACCAGCCCAGGGAACTGCGAGCTATTAGTAGAAAACACAACATTTGAGTCAGTAAGGAAATTTATCTTTAACCCTTGCAAAAATCTCAGTGTGCAATACCGTGCATTTGTAATGTTCTTAACGAGAGAAAAGAGGATAACTTGGTGTGTCATTAATGCTAATGGGAGAAGCAGGATGCAAGTTTGCTTTAAATGCAATGACGAAGTATTGCCTTTCAGACTTCCTTATTAAAATATTCCGTACATAAAAACTTAATCTGAAACAAAGCCTAGGAAATAAAGCCATGGGGGGAAAAAAAATAGTTAATATTTTGCAAATGTGTTCAGGGAAATAGGAAAAGTATTGAGAATTATCTGTACAGACAAATGAGTACCCAATTTAAAAATACCTTATTAAGAAAGAAGAAAAAGAAGTGATGCTTCAGGCTCTTCTGTTACAGTTTTAAAATGATTTATTAAATAGGAAAATGTGAACAAGAGAAATTTGGAAACTTGTTTTTATACCAAAAACTCTGTTTTTAAAAGGATATCTTGAAATAGCAGGATATAGCGCATACTCATCATCAGACTTTAAAATTTTATAGCCTTGCTAATACAATTTTGCCATTGCTAACAAAGGACCATATACTTGGTAGTGACTGGATGCTTCAAGGTCTCAGGATTTGTTTGGACTGGTCTTGGCCTGCGAACATTTAGGTTGCGAACAGCTGCGATAGCAATTTTCTACCAGCCAAGTCACTCTTGCTTAGATTTGTCTTAGTTTAGGTTTGGTCAACGGCCATAAGAAGCAGTGACTGGAACCGTGACTCTAGAACGCAACGTGGTGTGGAATAGTGCAGACGTGTGTGATGGCAGGAGGCCCCAGACTGCAAACACAAATCACAGCAGTCATGCCACAGTCACTACAGGATGGCAGCCTTGTGAATCGGTTACAACTGGTTTCAGTGATAACAAGGAGAATGGAAAACACATTAACTGGGAACGAATGAGAAGAGAGAGCATGTGAGGTGCCAGCCGTAAGAAAAAAAAAAAAAACAAGCAGACTAGAGATTGAAGAGAAAGAAGAATGAGGCATGTACATCACTCTTATCCTGTCAAGATGCCAAGACACTGTTAGCTCTTTGTAAAGCATCCCTCCTGGTCTTCCTGGGGAAATCCGAAACACCGGCTTTGGGACATCATCAGAGCAGCATTAGAAGGTCAAGCATGCCTTCAGCCAAGGAGAAGGGGGAGATGCTAGGAAGTTCTGAAATAATGTTTTATGCTGGCTACTATTTCTGATTTGCCTCTATGTGTGTCTAATTTTCTCATGTTTAACTAAACTGCACAGTGCACAAAATATATCCGCCAATGTAGAAATATTGACTGCATATAAACACGCTTTATTTTATTTTATTTTATTTTACTACTGCTATTCGGTAAGTATAACTTTACCCGTTCTATCAGGGTTACCGTAGTAGAGCACGTACCGCTGTGAGTGATGTCAGGAAAATTTGTTTGGATTTTGAGAGTATAGGTGTGAACTTTTAATAAGACTACAGAAAACTGATTTAGCAATGATCTGTCACTCTGGGTGTGGGTGTGTGTATGTAATTAGATTTGGAAGTGGGGCAACTCAGCTGAGCAATTCTGCATGAAATAATCACTCTGATGAGTCACAGCGCACTATAAATCAGTGTTCTGATAGCATATTGTGTTTTGTCCTGTAAAGATTTCACTTCACTGATGATTTGTCCCACAGCTTACAGAAAGAGTAGTTCTACTTGTAGGGTTAAGATGTGATTCTGGTCCACTGTCCTTCATACTGGAGGCATCACGCCACTAGCCAGTAGCTGTACCTTTACCTCTCAGGACTCTATCAAACAAAACTGGAAGTCGAACAATATTTACGTAAATAAAACAATGAAATTCAAATTAGATGGTGGCACCACAGAATAAAACTTTGAGAAATATAACATTCACAGTGATACCCCTGCACATAATAAAGCTAGACATGATTCTTATATGGATGGATAGGTAGGCAGGTAGTTAGAATTGCTTTAGCTTATGCTATTTGTTATTTCAAACGATAAGAAGGGGTCAAATTGGCAAAAGCAAATACTTTTAGCTATTTGGGAGATATATCTGATGGGATTTTTTTGGTTTTCTTTTTTTTTTTAAGAAGTAAAAGTGCTTTCATTATTAACTTTCCCCTCACAGTTGAATGACTCAGTGAGTATACAATTCAGCCTATTCAGGCAAACAAAGTTTTCAAAGTCATACTCACAGCTACTAGGTAGATGAAAATGGGATTTTGAATTTTAATATTTATAGAGTACCAAGTGCACTGCAGAGAAAAAAAATGCTAATACCTGATGAAACATAATTGAGGTTAAGCTAGATTTTATTTAAAGCCCATCTTATCTTCCACAACACTTTTGTGCTATTTTATGAAGACATTACTGTTGTTATTTGTGTAGTGGGAGTATCTAAGCACTGTGTTCAAAATCTGGCACTCCATTAGACTGAGCATCATATGTTTGAACAACCTCTTTCCCTCAAAGCTTGCAATTAGAACCTAATCTGTGGATTTACATTATGTGATCAATATCTATCACACTGCTGCTGATAAGAAAAGGTAAATTTTCTTCTGTGTAGTCACAGGTTGTAGACCCTACATTTATTTTTCTAATGTTTTGTTTCATTCTGAAAGGGAAATCTCATAAAGTCAAACCTTAAACATTTCCAGTACTGAAGCAAACAAGAAGCAATTACCCTACATCCATTCAAGTTCTGAGCAGAACCAGCATTAAGTGACTTTTACTCATAGATAATCTATACAAGCCCTCAGACAGGGTCTGAGAGATTTGTCTTTCTTATTTTAGCTCTGAGAGGACAAGAATCCCAGAATATCCCATGTTTCTAGATACTCTAAGAGATTCTGCCCGGGGAGAAGCCACAGAGCCACACAGAAAAACATTCTCAATCACAGTCCCATATCAAAGTATCCTTCTGGCTACTGAGATGGTTTTTAATCCAGTTACACAATAACAGCAACTCATATAGAGTTGGTAATTAATAACTTTTATTAAAAATTCTGATACCTACATATAACATACCACACAGCAAAGCCTCAATTAGCCTAAAAACACCAGTCCCTTCATTCATACCATCTTCACAGAGACATAATTTCTAGGCAAGTGTACAGTGTTTCTCGAAGCAACACATAAATATTTTGAGGGACAGCTTGACAAAGGGGCAAAAGGCTGAATATTAAAGGTTTGGTGCTGTCAGACTGGATATTTGAGTCCAGAAGAACAAGTCTGTGTGATGGTTGTATCACCTGAAAAATATTAAAGGGGATTCAAGTAGGGTGCAGTGAACGGGCCTTAGCACTTCTACCAGAAGGGGCCAGCCAGGCACCTTGTGTAAGGATATGCAAAGCTCAACTCTCTCATAAGCAAGAACCTCAACAATTTTCTCCAGGCTACCTCATTTCTGCAGCTGTCCTGCACCGAGGCATTAAATCTGCCATGCTGCACAATATAGTGATCCAAAATTTCCTGATTCACTGTCTCTTCATTCTATTTATTTGTTCTTTCTCTATGTTTCCCCTATAATATATCTACTTTCAGTGCTAGTATGTCTATATATGATTGGTGAAGGGTGTAGAGAACAAGTCTTATGAGGAGTGGCTGAGCGATCTGGGGGTGTTGAGCCTGGAGAAAAGGAGGCTGAGAGGAGACCTTCTCACTCTCTACAACTCCCTGAAAGGAGGTTGTAGAGAAGTGGAGGTCAGTCTCTTCTCCCAAGGAACAAGCAATAGGACAAAAGGAAATTACCTCAAGTTGCACAAGGGGAGGTTTAGATTGGGCATTATGAAAAATTTCTTCATGGAAAGTACTGTCAAGAATTGGAACAGGCTGCCCAGAGCAGTGGTGGCGTCCCCATCCCTAGAGGGATTTCAAAGCTGTTTAGATGTGGTGCTGAGGGACAAGGTTTAGTGGTGACTTGGCAGTGCTGGATTAATGGTTGGACTTCACAACCTTAAAGGTCTCTTCCAACCAAACCAATTCTATAAATCTATATGGTGATTTTGTAACATAAGCAGCTTCTAGATTCATTCAGAGCCAGGCTATTTATCCACAGTAACCAGCCGTGGAACAAGAGACCTACCGTAATATGCTTTACTATGATTTGGGATTTTTTGTCTTCTTCCTTGATGCTGTAGCTCCGCTTAAACTGAAATTAGAGCTATAACTGATTTTTACTTTAGGTAATAGAAATTTCTTCTGAAAATGTAGATTGAACATAAATTGCCATATAAATTTGCCTAGACCAATAAAGCCAACATAGTGGTGAGATTCTCCATCTTATCTTCAATCCTTTAATTTACAACTACTTCTCTGTCTTCCAGTTCAAGCAAACAAAATGCAAGAAGCAGACAGTGTAATCAGTAACACTACAGAGTATTAGTTGCAGCAAAGTAAGAGAGCAGTCTTAATCTTCACGGTCATCTGCAGCACTAATTATGTTCTTAGTATCATCAAGCTGCTGTCATGTGAAATTTGCTTCACTTCGGCATGTCATTATTGCAGAGATGAGTGCCATGGATAAAATATTTTGGTATAAAATATTTTCCTTTTCATGAGCAGAGAGGAGGCGGCACTGGCATGGGGACCCCAGAGCAAATGAAGTGCAAAAAATAATTAGTGAAATGTTTGGAGCTAAACAGAGTGCTGGAATGGTGAATTCACTGGAGAAAGGCTAAGCTGGATCATTCCAAGTCAAATGCAGATGCATTCAGTGTTGGCAATCAGCAGCAGAAGCTTTGGGAGAGCAGTGGGCCAAGGTGATAGAAAAAATAAATAAACAAAAAAGAAACTGTATCACTCAGATTTAGTCTTTGGCAAAATAGTAAAAATGAGCTTGCTTCCCACATCTGTTTCTGTTCTGTTATTTACATTTAGATTTACTGGCTGCCACAATTTTTCTATAGGTTTTTTTTTTAATGGAATGTGATTTTCTTAGGAACTTCAGTTTCCCTGTTCATCTATTCATGAAACTAACTTATGCATCAGGTAAAACATAGGAGATAATAAAATTGGCTATGAACTTCTATAAAATGTGTCATAGAATTAAAAAACCAAGAAGCTGTTTAGAAAAAAAAAAGTGCTAAAGTGAATCCCTAAGAGGCTGGAAGTATTTGGCTTGGCTGATACTCCAAACATACTGGTCCTGAAAACAAAATCTGCATCTGAACAGTCTCATTTCATGTCCGATATAACAGGTGAACTTTTAGATTTTTATTCTGTTGTTAGTCACAATAAAAGAGGGAAGCATCATTTAGAACTGATGAAGTAACATCTCAAGGAAATTGTCTTTCCTGAGGCAAAACCCTGGGAGATTCAAGCATTTTGGTTTACAACAAGAAAAAGATGCCTCATCAGACTTTCAGTACTTTTTATTTAATTCCCTGAACAGCCTCCAAACCACATGCTGTGAGGAACTGCACATAGGTAATTTCAGTAGGCCATTTCCATACATTTGAATGGAATGAAGTAACAAAAACTCTTTAAGGCTGATGTCTTCTGTGCGGTGGTGTTATGGGGGTGTGTTTGACAAAAAAAAGAAAAAAATGTTTCCATTTAGTTTCAGTCAAGGGACTTGTCTAGATACAAGTAGACACAGGATTTGAGACTACCTGTAGGATTGTGTTTCATAGGACATGCTGACTTGCAAAGACTTGTTAAGCCCACACTTGCCCAGAGCAGAAGTGCCCGACATCTCAGCAGCACTACAAGAACAACCTGGAGATACTGGAATGGGTAACACACAATGCTGCCATCACCGCAGTGGTAGCACCAGCAGGTCCTGCTGCTTGCATAGACACAACTTGCTCAGTCTGTAAAGTTTTCTTCTCTCATATTCTGGCATGTGTTTGGATGTTTCTATTCCACAGAGATCAAGTAACTGATCACAGAATCAAAGAAGGGTAGGGGTTGGAAGGGACCTCTGAAGATCATCCAGCCAAAACCCCTTCTAAAGCAGGATCATCCAGAGCGGGTTGCCCAGGATCGTATTCAGTCGAGTTTTGAAAATCTGCAGAGAAGGAGACTTTTCACAATTCCTTTATATTCTCAAAACAAACAAACTCTCAAAACCAGATTCTTCACCCTTTTTCTTATCTCCTTTGCTATGCAACATGCTTATTTTTCCCAACAACTCTTCTACAATTGCTATTAATGCCAATGCTGGACATTCACAGCATAAATGAGAAAGAAAGTAGTTTTTCAGAAAACCTAAGTCATCTTTGTAAAATACTACTTCACTGTGCTTAACACTTAGACTTGCTGGAAGGATGAAAAGCCCAGAGCCATACTCTGGTTTTGTTTCCTATTGGTACTATATTTCTAGCTTTGAAAAATATCTGCAGAGAAGATAAATAGAATTTTCCGCTAGTCCTAGCTCAACAGAATATACCCAAAAATGCATCCCATGGAGGATGCTGATTTACATTTCTGTCACAGCTACAGCACAGAACAGAATTGGCTTTCAAGGGGACTTTTTGTTGTTGGTTTTGGTTTGGGGTTTGGGGGTTTTCTTAAATAGGTACAGACTTCCATTTCTATGTGTGAAATCAGTTCAGACGTAACTTTAACAGAAATTTTGCAGAGAGTGTTAATGTGATGTAAATTGCTCAGTTTAAATCACAGGATCTTCAAAAAAGATGTGTTTATTTTGTGTTGCTGAGAAGTGTTTGATGATCATGTTTGGTTCAATATCAGTAAGAGCAGTCTGTAACTATGTCTCTTAAAAAAGTAAGAAACTGCTTTCATTGCTGCGCTGTCCAATGTCAAAAATCGTACCAATACCCTGCTCCACGAGATTTCTGATTGAATAAGGCTCTGTTCATTTGGGTAGCACCAATCTACACTAGAAAGTTTTGCTCTTACAGGTATGTGAATATACACGGGGGTGAACCATCCTTTGCAGACACAATCCATACCTGATAGGGTATGTCATTCTGGTAGGTAATTTAATTATCCTGCAGAAAGATCTCCTTTAATGGGTACAAGCATCTATTATCTAATTCTCTTTTAGAATAGTTAAATTCAATAAGAATTTTAAAAGTTTGGTGTAACTATACAATCAGAAATGTTATAACATAAGTAAGCTCTGAGGTGGGTCCTTAAATGGTAATACCACCATTGGGAGGCCATGAGTTACGCCCAACATCTGAGGGATGGGCTGGTGGCTGTGGCACAAGGCCTGCAGCTATCTGCTTCCTTTTGGAGTTGCATCTGGGGACCTGAAGGGACACCTTGTGCCAGCACCTAGAATAATATACTAGGTATCTCTGCTTAGGCAAGTGGTTCCTCTTTTCCCCTTCCCCAGCTTGAGATATAGAACGACTCTTGCCAGACATGGGCTATCTTATATTTTAAAGGCTATTTTGAAAAGAGATACCAGTGGAATTAATAGTTTATAGGATATAGGATACATGCTACTCATTCAGGTCTACGATTGCTCAGCAGGAACATCTTCAAAATCATAAGGCACAACAGCCACTCTCTAACAGACATGTTTTCCCTCTCTTCTTGCTACCTCTGCCTGGTAGGAGAATACTGAAAATTTAAAGCTGTCTTCCAGACTTGAAGCAGAGTGACAGGTCTCAAGAAAAAATTTTCCAGTCAATTGACAGCTTCTACATCCTCAAGCTGGGAACAGCTGGAGGATGACAACCAGCTAGACTTTATAATAAAAGCACTGATATCAAAGCTCAAGTCTATTCCTAAGAGAAAGAAAACAGCATCTAGGGACTAGGGCAAGCATATTAATCTTCTCTCTTCATTTTTTGCACCTGATGGGTTGAATGGATAACATTGTCATTTGAAACAAAAAGCAAAACCGGTGCATTTTAAATCACACAAAAATACCTTCCTTAGTTTATAATTTCTGTAACATTGTGCTATTCCCAGAAGCATTTAAGCAGCAATTTGTGAAATTAATAATAAATTTAGAAATTATTATAAGGTTTTCAGGGACATGACAAAATACAATTAGATTAGCATTGTGTGCTATTCTGGGACCTGCAATTTAAGAAGGATGCGAAGGTCCTTGAATGCATCCAGAGGAGGTAACAAAGCTGTTGAAAGGACTGGAAGGCATGTCCTATGTGGAATGGTGAAGGACTTTGGACTTGCCTAGTTTGGAGAAAACGAGGTTGAGGAGCAACCTCATGGCACTCTACAGCTTCCTCGGGAGTGGACATCGAGAGGGAGGTGCTGAGCTCTTCTCCCTGGGATCCAGGGGCAGGATGCATGGGAATGGCTCAAAGCTGCATCAGGGGAGGTTTAAATCAGACACTAGGAAGCATCTCTTCACCAGAGGGTGTTCAAGCACTGGAATGGGCTTCCTAGAGAGGTGGTGTCACAGGAGTGGAGTTAAGCACTTCACTCCCAAGCGGGAAATAACAATCTATTTATTGATACAGTGTTTCAACAAAGTTTGAAGTGGGAAATGCGACTTTAAGGAAAAAATAATTCAATGGCGAGGTACACCTGGTTATATACTACACAGAGGACAAGATAAAACAATAGTTCATCTTGAAAGATTATGTGCACAATTAAGCTTGAGTACACCCTTAGTAAAGATTCAAAGTTTAAGCACGTTATGTGTCACTTACCACGGATCTGCTGCAACAAGGAATCTCTTAACCCTGGGGGCATCCTCAAGAGGCTTCCCTGCTCAAGTGGAGATAAACCCTGGAGTGCAGCCAGCTGCCATGCAGGAGAGCTCAGAGGGCTCTTGGGCTGCCCACTATTTAAGGGGGTAAGATGATTGACTTATAGTCATGTTTTCCTATCGCTCTTACACCTGAGTGTATTGTTCAAGCCAGCCCATGTCTATGGCATTGTTATGTTTTTCCCCTGAATCCAGCTTAGCAGGGGGAGATCATTGCACACAGATGCTATCACCACACTCAGACGCATCGTTATCACCGAAGCAGATAACCAGAGATAAAGGTCGTGTGGATGAGAGGTAAAATGCACGTCACAGGTTGTCAATGCCCCAAGTCTGTCAGTGTTCAAGAGGCATTTGGACAATATCCTTAATAACATGCTTTAACTTTTGGTCAGCCCTGAATTGTTCAGGCAGTTGGACTAGATGATCACTGTAGGTTCCTTCTGACTGAACTAGTCTAGTCTAGTCTAGTCTATTCTCCAGATTCAGCTCCTTCAGCCAGCCTTCAGGGCAATGATAATGGCATACAGGAGGGATCTTCACTGAGAAGGTAGTGAGACACGGGCACAGGTTGTCCAGAGAAGCTGTAGATTACCCATCCCAAGATGTGTTCAGGGTCAGGCTGGATGCGGCTTTGAGCGGCCTGGTCTAGTGGAAGGTGTCCCTGCCCATGGCAAGGGAGTTAGAACTAGATGATCTTAAAGATCCCTTCCAACCCAAACCATTCTATGATTCTATGATATCCAGCAAGCAGAGGAGCAGGCGTTAGCAGTTCAGCTAACGAGCAACAAACTTCAAAGGAAATGGCAGGGTTTAACTAACACAACTAAGCTAGACATTCTTCAGGTAGGACACAGGAGACCCTCTTCCACAGATGAACAACAGTTTGGCAACCAGTTAGAATTTTTTATAGTCTGTGTTGGATTTTCTCTAAGCCTCTCCTGTCAGCATCTTCATTGTAGTTTGCACAAGTAAATCATATGCGTCCAGAGAAAGTCACATCACCAAGTGGCTGGCCATCCACCTGCAAGCACAAGATATCTGCCCTTGTTTAGCCACTTCACTTTGCAGTCTGTACTTTAATGCCTTTTTAAAACCACTTTTAGGTTACATATGTGATTAAAGCAGTGAAGAAGCTTGTAATGCTTTTATCTCCTCAATTTATTATTTTTGAAGTGTTAGCATTTAAATGGATGTAACTCCAAAGCTAATGTATTACTGAGGTGAATACAGCTTTGTAATTTCAGAACTCTGCTATTGTTTCTGCTTATCAGGAGCTAGTTTTCTGCAGGGTTACATATAGTGGTTACTCCTGTTGTCTTTCTGGGACATGTGAAATGAATTGAAATTATAAGTCTCGGAATGTTTCATGGTAGGGATTATATCTTGCTAAAGGAGTAAGTTGTGTATGTGCCTAAACATACTTCCCTACCCACTCACAATGACATATCAGCTCTAAAAAATGTCAGCATCTATTGACATGGGAAGGTAATGTTATGAAGGAGGTTCATGTAGCTACAGTCTTTACTGTGATTTAGTGATAATAAACAAAGTGGCTAGGAAAAAAATCTATACAACTAGCTGTCAAGTGCCTGAATATTGGTTATTACATTCTGAAGTTAACCAAGATAACAAAAATGAATTTCAAAAGATTAGAGATTTATTAAAAAATGTGCTGGTTCTTCCTCTTGCCTCACATTCTTGGTCCCAACTCAGTTCACTGTCACACAACTGAAAAAACTGAAAAAAGATTTCCCTATTAGCACTGAGGTGTGACTCATTGCTTAACATCCTGTACTTCACCACTTTACACACAGGATTAAAACACTTTCTGAGACCAGTCCTCAAGATGGTTAAGCACCACTGCATCCCCTGTGGCCTCCAGCTACAGATAATGGACTGTTGATACCATATTTAGAAACATCTCTAAATTGGAGTGGTTAAACCCTACTACAGGTTGACCAGAGCAGTTGTAAACTACCCACACTTGGAGCTATTAAAAACCCTGCTGGGTTTGCCTTGAGCAACCTGCAGGCTGCAATGAAAAAACAGGTTTGCACTGACCCTGCTTTGAGCAAGGGGCCAAGCCAGATGACCTCCACTGGTGCCTTCTGGGCAAAATTATTCCATGATTCTGTCATTATATTTCTGGGAAAAAAAAAAAATAATGGAAGGGATATAAAAAAAATAGTTGTTTGCATCCCTTCCATTTTTGTTTGGCCTATTCAGTTTTTTCTTTCTGTTGGTATTTACTTATAAACTTATTTTCTTAACAAACATTTGTCCTTTGGAACAAAGTTCAGATCACTTTGCCTCTACTTCAGCATACAGTTCCTGTCCAAGAAATAGTACTATGTCCATTGCGCTCCAAGCAATTGCTATTCCTATTATTTTGATTTACGGATCTGACCTAGAGATCAAGTCATAGTTGTTTTCATTTGTATAACCTGCAGGAAACTGTTCTGGAACTTTCCCGAATTTAAATAAATTAAATAAATAAATAAATAAATAAAAAGTAATATGCTGTGAGCAGAACCTCACAGAAATAGAGGTAGACTGAAATGTCATAATTTTAAATTTTTTCTTTATTCCTAGTTCTGATGTTAGTATCAACTGCCCCAACAGACCACTGCGTTATTCAGGACTTCATAAATCTTGGTCTTAATGTTTAACCTAGTTTTTACCCATTGCAGTTTAATATTAAAATCTCTCATCTTCTGCTTACTTGAGTCATAGTCAAAGATAATGCATTCTGGTGTTAATGATGACAGCTGTGGGCAAGCATCTCTTCTTTACAATTATGTTGCTAGTTAGAACACCTCCTTATTTTTTAATCTTATCACTTAATGATGACTTTCAAGTGCTTCAAGGTATTTGGTGGTCTCCTATGAACTTTGAATCACTAATTAGTTTACCTTGAAACATAGTTTCTTGGGGCCAAAGCCACAAGAAGTTTAATTATCATGGTAAAAATGATTTTAAACTATATAAAGAGTCCAAAAGAAAGGCAAAAAAAACCCCAAAATCCTGAAGTGAACCATGGCTCATAAAAGACAGGATGTAATTTACTCTAGCACATTTAGCGATCACTGTCATTTAAAGAAATATTTTATCATGATACTATGTAAAAGATGAAACAATATTTCTTATCTCTTTACCCTGATAGAAGCTCATGACAGATACAAGTCCATTCACAGTCTGAAATTTGTAGGCTCAATTTAATCTTGCAATATCAAGTGGCAGATAAATTATATGCCATCTATCACTCCTTCAAAGATCCTTCTCATTGTGTAATGTTTCAGGCAACACCAATATTGTCAGAATCAGTGATCAGGTACTGCTTAATCCTGGAGATTTCAGAGCTCCTGCTTTGTGATTTCAGCAAAGGTATATGAGAACCAACACCACTGCACAGGGGAAAAAACTGCACACAGAAAAATAAACGAACTTCAAAATAAGCTGCTAGCTTTCATCTTTCAAAATCAGCTGCCTGTATAGGATATTATCCATGATTGGTGTGAGGCCAACTTTGAATTTATGTTTTCAGCTAGACAAAGAAAGTGTGCATGCCACTGTGATTTCAGAGGAGCACACAGCCCCTGGAAGTCCATAACTGCCATCTCCAACATGTGCAGAGATGCATCATGATGCAGGCAGTGTGAGCCACAGTGTACTGGACTGCACCTTTCTTCTACACCTCTGAGGAGCTCCAAGATGACCATCTGCTCTTACCATCAATTTCAGAAGTCTCCTTTATGATTTATTTGAGTTGTCAGTATTTTCCGACCTGGAAGCTCTTTGGAGTCACCAGGCCACACTTGGGAGAAGCCAAGCTGACGTGCCCCTAAGCTGAACAAGCCCCTCGTCCAAGAATGACTGTAGCCGACGTCACTCAGTTTGGTGGGACTGGCAGTCTGACTTCTGACTTCTCCAAAATGGAAGGAGGATGGCTGCTGGGTTGGATGGTTTGTTTTAGTGCCTATTTTTTAATAGGCCTGAGCATAAACCACTTTCCAGGACGATCATTTTGCTGGCTATGTGCTGGTGTTAGCACGCTGACCTTCAAACTCGCTGCTTTCTTCTGCAGTCGATTTTTCAGTGGTCATGTTTTCTGTCATAGAAGTAAAATCCCCTCTGTTAGGAGAATGTCATGTCTTTTGTGATCTGAGAAGAAAGAGAATGAATTGACCTGTGACTCCCTGATATGCTCTCCTGCTTGATTTCCTGCTGCTGCAGGGGAGTGAACTTGATTTAAATGGTCTTCTTTGGTCCTATGTTTCTAGATGGCTTCCAATATCCCTGGATAATTAAATGAATGGGTTTGCAGGGATGAAACTGTTACAGTGTGTGGTATTCAGTTAGTGACCCAGGGTTGCAGAACTATTATATGCCAGAAGACTCTGTCCCATCCAAGAAACAGCATCAGGGAAAGGCTGATCTAAAACTCTCACAGGATGATGCAAGTCTCTCCGTATCAAAATAGCTCATATTTCCTTGCTTGCACTTTTTTTCTTTTATGAAAGGGAAAAGTAGGCAATTAATATGGAAAAAAAATTTATTCTATTAGAAACCTAATCTTTCAAACCTCAATTTCAACAAAGAATTTTCAACTCATGTTATTTTCCATATCACTCTGACTTTAACTGCAACAAGGGAGATTTAATTTGCATATGAGGAAACACTTTCTAATGGCAGCAATAGTGAAAAGCAGCACTTAGGGAGGTTGTAACATACCCAGGAGTAAAGGTTTCTAATATGAGGTTAGAAAAGCAACCTGTGTAAATTAGAATAGGTGTGGGTGTTTCTGCCTTGGGGCCAGGGAATAGACTAGTTCAGCCCTGTTTTCTGACTGTTTTTTGTAGTTTTACTTGACCTAACCAAACCAACTCTCAGTGCAGCTCAGTAGTAATTATTCTACACTTAATACAGCAGAGTCTACAAAAGATGCCTATGAAAGGCTTAAGACTTTAAGTGTTGTAAGAAGATATTTATAATCTCATACTCACTTATAATACAATACAAAATGAATGCAGCATTAGGGCAAATGAGAGAGGACTTATGCAAACCAAAAAATCAGTAATTATCTAATTATATTAATTTGCTAGGGGTTTTGTATTTTTCATACTTAGCTATTGTGACACTACCTCAAAGAGGTTTTCTCTTCTTCTTGAATTACTTATATATGTTGTCTTCCACATATGTTTACAATAGCACTTATGAAATATCTCACCTTAACTACCAGATCTGAGAGGTGTTAGGAAAAAGGAGTGCTTTTCATTACACATCATGTGTATCTCAGGTATTCTGAATTGACTTGCCATAATTGCACAGTTAAAAAAAAAAAAAAAAGGCTCTATACAGAAACTAATAGCCTATTATATTGATTAAAGGCAATGAATTTACCAGGAACTAATGAAGGATGAAGGAACTAATGACAGGATTCAGCAGGTAGGAGAGACAAATAGAAGGAGCAACAGTTTTCTGTTTGCACGTTCCACTTGGGTTTTATTTGTGCTCTAGTCTCATTCTTTGACTTCAGCAGGATCCTGTATGTAACTGTGTATATAAAAAGTATAAAGCTGGAAAACAGCCACCAATTCTCCATTACTTAGAGATTTGTAAGTGTGCACAGCCTCTTACAGAGAGACACAGGCAAGTTCTGCCTGGTCTTCCATTCAACCAGCTGCAAATCAATTCCAAACTGAGGATATTAGCTTAGATTCTGCATCCAGCTAATGTATCTCTATTGCTTCCAGAGAACCAGATCTGAATGCAGAGAGAGGGCGAGTTTCTACCTGTGATCCTATCTCAAGTACCAGCTACAGCCCAATACAGGAGGTCAGACTCATGTGGCTATCAGGTTTTGATGGGAAAAGAAGGAATAGGAGAAGGCAAAAGGGATGTGAAACAGAAAGCAGAACTTGCACTGAGTATTAAAAGGACAGCTGAAAAAGAAAAAAAAAGTGGCATTTAAAAGCAAACTTGTGTCTCCTCTATCCACATTATCCACAACATCGCATAGTCATATTTTGGGTGTGCCTCTCCCTGCAACAACAGAAGGTAATCAAAAGTGTTGTCTCTTTAATCAGCACATAAATCTATTTAGGCACAAGGGTTTGATTAAAAAAATGCTGCAATTCAGAGACACAGTCCAGCAGGAGAACTCTGATATCTGTAATGAGAATCTGGCTGGCAAAGAAGTAAGAGTGTAGGGGAGGGGGAAGAAACTCAGTATTACTGTAACCACTCCCCATGTGATAATTTAGTTGTCCTCATTTACTGCAGCACAGAAAAATTCCCCAGCTCTCCAGGTCTGCATAAGAACTAATATGTGAAGTGCAAACCTCTTTTCTTGCTGTATCTTCCATGCAGTCTCCCTTTAATAGTACTGTGGCTTTGTCCCATAAAGTAATTAGTAATCAATCCCAAGAAGGGCTGGAGGTAGTTTACTTACAGTAGAAATGCTTGAGTACCACAAAGTTTAAAAAACATATTTCACACGGCAAGCTCTACTTACACACAACTCAGTTTGTGACAGAACAGTCATTGCACTTCACTGTCAAGTGCAACCCAGCCTCGCCTTTGTTCACAAATGCTACCAAATTGCTTGAGAAGTAATTTAGAGACCAGCTAAGTCAAAATAAGATATTTAAGGTAAAATTTATGTACAATTGTTCAGCAGAGAAACAATGTCAAGAGCCTAAAATTATCACATATTTGCAAATTAGTATATTGGGAAACTGCAAAATTACTGGGGAACTGCAATTGTAAAAGCAGACATTAAAACGACACGAGAAAAAATCCCTCTGAAATCTACCTTTAAAATCTATGAAGAATTATTTTTTAGACACATAAAAAGAAAAAAAAAACACAAACTTTAAATTCAAATGAATTGGAAACATCTAGAATATTTTTAGGGTGAATATTGATATAGAGATTTAGGGAATAAGCAGAGTAATAATTAGTCATTCATTTCACATAAAGGCCCTGTTGCAAACATTGTTCACGTGAACTCACTTTTTTCTGCATTCCAGAGGGAAAAAAGAAACTACTCAGAATTGCTATCCAAACAGAATTCCCCTGAGAAAAGCCAAAAGATTCATCACAGTATATGGCCATCATAAAATGTACCTGTAAAGGGTCTGTTTTGCTCTATCACAAAGTCACAGAATCCCAGCATGATGGGGGTTGGAAGGGACCTCTGGAGATCATCTCATCCAACCCCCTGCTCCAGCAGGTCACCCAGAGCAGGGTGCCCAGGATCATGTCCAGGCAGGTTTGGAATCTCTCCAGAGAAGGAGACGCCACAACCTCTATGGGCAGCCTGGGCCAGACTCTGCCACCCTCACAGCAAAGAAGTTTCTCCTCCTGTTCAGATGGAACCTCCTGGGTTCCAGTTTGTTCCCAGTGCCCCTTGTCCTGTCACTGGGCACCACTGAAGAGTCTGGCCCCATCCTCTTGACGCCCACCCTTTAGCTATTAATCAGCATTGATCAGATCCCCTCTGATTCTTGTCTTCTGCAGGCTAAACAGCCCCAGGGCTCTCAGCCTTTCCTCAGCACAGAGATGCTCCAGTCCCCTCAGCATCTTCATAGCCTCCACTGGGACTCTCCAGTAGTTCCTTGCCTCTCTTAAACTAGGGAGCACAGAACTGGACACAATACTCCAGGGGTGGCCTCACTACGGAAGAGGAGAGGGGGAGAAGAACCTCCCTCAGCCTGCTGGCCCCAGAATACCATTGGCCAGGAGGGCCCATTGCTCACTCACGGTGAGCTTGTTATCTACCAGGACTCCCACGTCCTTCTCTGCAGGGCTGCCTTCGAGGAGGTCAACCCCTCACCTGTACTGGTGTAGGGGGTTAATCATCCCCAGGTATAGAACCCTACATTTACCCTTGCTAAACTTCATGAGGTTCTTCTCCACCCAATTCTCCAGCCTGTCCAGGGCTCCCTGAATGGCAGCAGAGCCTTCCTACAGTGTACCATATTAAAATGTTGGCCGCTGGTTTGGGAAACCTGTTTTTAAAATACTGTGAGCTGGTGGGTGGTTCTTAATGCTACTGGTGCAGAACAATACCTTGCCAATTCTGCCCTAAGTGGTTGCTCTTGGAGAAATGCCCATACAAGGAGTGCCTGCAGAGCACTCTGACACTGGACTCTGTGTTGAGTGGGATGCATCCAGGCTCTCATTTATACAGAAATCAGTGGCTAAATATCTCTGTGGATATCATGTTGACGGTTAATATCTGACTGGAGCGATAGCAGCTAATTAAGCTGTGTGCAATGGCCATGCATTCTGGCATCCTGTGCAATACAAGTCATAGACATGGCTATGCATTAAATGTTGTTTCAAGTCTAGTATTTGTGTTTTGGGTGTGTTGTGGGTACATGTTACTCCTGGGGAGATTCCGATTGGACTCCAGAAGAAAATGTTTCACCATGAGAACAATTAGACATTGAAATAATCTCCCAAGGGAAGTGGTGGATTCCCCTGCATTGGACAATTTTAAGACTCAGCTTGACAAGGTGCTGGGACATGTCATTTAAACTATATTTTTACCTTGAAAAGTTGGACTAGATCATCCTTGAGGTCCCTTCCAACCTGATATTCCATGATTCTATGATTTAGAACACAATCTTGATTTAAATTGTCATTACTTTACCCTTCATATATTGCCCCTACTGTTAACTATAAAAAGATGAGAATCTGAATGCATCCATCTTCAATTTTGGGCCTTTGTGCTTTTGTCAGATGTTTGAAACCCTCTACTGTGAAGCTGCTAATCAGGTTTCTGCAAGCTGCATTCAGATCACCCCTGAACCATCTGTATTCTAGCCTGAATAAATGAACTGGAATCTGGTGCTACATTGTGCTATAGTCTCAACTCTTTCTAAGCAGCCTAAAGTTAAAAAAGTTTTTGCACATATCTTAAGAAATTGCCTATTTCCTCAACCACTGGATGCGTAGGAGGGTTTGGAAAGTGATGCTTATTTGTAGCACTGTGTGCTGAATTTTCAATCAATCATATTTGCAAACTATGGGGTTTCAGGCTTCTCGAGCAAGCCCTGCACCGCTGCTAGTAGGTGTCTAATCCAGGGACAGCAAGTGTTCTGAACAGGCAAGTGCTTTTACGCAAGAACCAAACTGTTCCGTGTGGACAGTCTGCAGGTGTGATAAGACTTATCTCCCTGTTTCCCAGTTTAGTGGTGGTGATGCCTTAGAGTTTACATGGGGCGGTTTTGATTTAAAAATCCATGAAGCACAATCAGCTTATGAAAACTTTTGTATTTATTCAACATTCTGCATGCACAGTCATGCCCTTTGCAATGCTGCTTTTACAAAGCAGAGAGGTTTATAAATAGAAGAGAAAATGGGCATAAACTATAGGATTCTTTTTTTAAGACACTTCATTTTGTTAGCATAATGACTGTCTCTTTTACTTTTTTTTCCGAGCTTTTCCTTGCTGAGCATCCTGTATCTCCTCATCTAGCACAGACTCCTCTTAGTGGGAAAATAAAATAACTCCTTTAACTCCAGTTCTTAGCAAGGCTCCAGTACTACAATTACAGACAGATGTATTTATAGCTGTGCATGGGCATTTAGAGATTCATTACATGAACCTCTCACAGATGGCAAAATGCAGTCATTCTCCTTTTTGCCACACCATTATCCTAAGAGGTGATAATTAGAATTGTTTCAAAGTTCAGACTTAAGTAACATTTTGATTAATTATGGACTGTTCATTATCACCGTATTTTGAAATTTCTCTCATTAGCCTTGTATTCCTTAAGCAAATTAGTATGACTGAATTATCATTAATAACTCTAAAGAGAAATAATTTTCATAATCTGTACAGTGGATGTGTCAGACTATACACGTCTTTTTTTTTTCTTCACTTTCTGAACTATTCCATCTTTCAGGCTTAATGTAATGATGCACTTTCTTTCAGAATAAAAAACAAGCTATTTTGAGCTCTCTTGAGAGCAAGCATAGCTCTTTAGCAGCCCTGAACTATGATGGGATACGATGAAAAGTTGAAGCACAAGTCGCTTGCTGAAGAAAAACGTTTTCTGTTTAAAATGCTGAAGGAGATAGCACTCAGCATTCTTCAACTATAGAAAAGAATAGTGGAAAAGAGAGGAAGGCTGAGCACAGTCTGGTCTCCCTTCTGGCCCGTTTATTCAACTTGGTGGCTGAAAACATGATAAGAGTCTGAGAAGAAAAGGACCGCAGCAGTAATGGTGTCCTGCTGAGAAGTATGACGTTCTCATCTCTTCTTTTGTCACATATCATTGGTCAGCAAGTCAAAATATGACCAAAGTTAAAAAGTCAAACTATTTATGATCAGGAACTGATCCAGCTGTGGGTGCAGGAAGCCTTTAAGTCTTGTCACTTAGAGAATGAGTATGACTGTCCCATGGAGCAAGGTATCTTCAAAACCTGGCTTCCTGATTCATGGAATTTTCAGAAAGATTGGGGTAAAAACAAATATTCTGGAAATACTGTGAGGTATCAGCATATATGGAATTTGGCTAGAGCAGGTTTTAGGGCAGGTGTGTCAGGAGAGATTTTTTTTCTGACCTTTGCAGGCTGCCTAGGACCCCAACAGGCATGCTGAAGGTCTCACTCCTTGAGACCTTCTTCCCATTTGCAGTGATATTTCCTGTTACAGGATCTTCACTGTAGTTTATAAATAGGTAAACATCTGTAATGATCTAGGAAATTTTTCCATTTCTCACCTATAAATCGCTTAGTATTGGCAACTCATTATATGCAACAGAGAGATTAAAAACCAAGAATTCGCACATTTTCAGCACTTGCTTGCTCTGTGGCTTTTTAATTACATTTAGAATGCAGTTCCAAGGGCTGGTGAGAGAGCATAAACAACAATATTCATTAAACCTTGACAATCTCGCATTTAAATGGAAGCAACCCCTTGAGCAACAAAGTGCACCACCAAAGCACATTAAAGTGCCTGCTAGTTATAACACTACAAGATAGGAAGATGAATCCCTTGATAAAAAATATAGAAAACTACACGGCAATGAGGTAATTTGTCAAAAGGAAGTTAATGCCAAAAGCAATAAGCTTTTTGGAGCAAGTGAGAGAGTTAGAGGTGCAAAGAAGAAGCATGCACAGAGATAGAAAGACCCTGCACGCCATAACTGAGTGTGACAGAAATAGAAAGACTTCTTGGTGGGGAGGAGAGGCCAGAGCTTGTTGTCCACATCTTTGAATGTCTAGCGCAGGTGTGTGGATTTTCTTTTGTACCATCAATCTACAGACAAGGATATTTGGGTTAGAAACCTTTCATAGGCTCTATATTTATTTAAGCTTCAGTTTTATTTATTCCTGGAGGCTTAAATAGTACAGAATTCCAGGAGGCTTAAGCAGCTCAAAAATATCATACCCCAGGTTATGCTGAAGTTAGAGAATAAGATATTTCTGGGCAGAAATCATAAATCAGAAGAAAAGTCTACCCCCTCCATTCTCAGAAGAAAACAAACAAACAAACAATCAGAATCCTGATGCATGGGACCAGACAAAGATGATCATTGTTCAGTAGAGGAAGAGAATTTATCTGATCCAGAACATCATTCAATAGGAAAAAATATGGTTATATGTTTCAGTATGTCATTATCCCTGTCTTCTTTCCTCACCAAAACCCAACTTGTCCTTCATAAAATGAAAGTAGGAGCCATGTTCTAAAGAATAAAAGCAGGATACCATTTCCACAGAAAAAAATCCCACAGGTTGTAAACCTGAGCAACTCATTGCAAAAGGATGTTTGAAGGCTAAAACTTTACATGTGCAGAAAGGGAGACATTTAAAAAAAAGAATTGAACAAAATCCCCTAAACAATTCCAGCTTACTAAATACCCAGAAGTGAAATCTAGTGAAAAAGTTGGAGCCTTTTGTCTAGTGCTGTAAGAAAAATACTTCACTAGCTGAACCTTTGGGTTTACCCGAGCTACCTGTACGTATGTCCTTCCATCCCCTCAGGAAGCTCAGTGCCACCACCGAGGTGACCACACTCTGTCTGACCAGCTGATGGCCCCCACTGGAAGAACCTGTGGTAAGTACTGAAAATTTCTGTTTCATCCTCCTGTCTCCTTCCTGCAGTGTTCCCTGTTGCAGCTCCAGAAAGAAGTTCTATTGCTGTGGCTCTGTCCTGGGACTTGGCAGCTGATCTGTAAGGGAGCAGCAGCAAGTTACAGTGAAGAGCTCTAAGGGTTCAGCTGCCCATGCAAACCATTTCCAGCATGGTTCTGTGCAGCCTTGGCTGTTCACAACTGCTGACCTAACGCTGATAGCTAGTCTAAAACTAGCTCTGAGGAGCTTTTATCTTACTTCAAACAGATCCTTTTCAGCTCCTCCATGACTCAGTTACCCATTGGCAGAGGTAACTAGAAAAAGTGAGTTAAAACCCTTTTTTTTACCTCAAGGGCACTGTGCAGATAGATGATGCGGAAGACGTGCAGAAGATGATGGTGCACTCAAGCACTGGAGCAATAGAGACCAAGCTCATATCTTCTTCATTTGCTTTCCATTGTCTTCTTACACTACTTTCTTATCTTGGTGGAGCTTTGTGCTGCAAATCTATTCTTTTACATACCTTCATTACTGGATTTGGTTTGGTTTGTGAACATACTACAGAGCTTACATATGTTGATAACATATGGAACACATTTCAAAAACAATTCAGTAGTTTGCTGACACGCTTGGTAGGTAGAATGCAAACAATTGCCAGGATAGCCAAGGACGGTAGACAATGTGTATAGAAAAAGAAGAGCTTGAAGATAAAGACATGTAAGAACCAGGCTAAAGATTAAGCACAACAAAGTGAGAAGATATTTTTTGGTGTCACATCTGTACCAAACAGTGAAAGTCAAGCTTCCACAAGCTTCGCTGCCCCCACCTCCTACCAAGACAATCACCCTCTGGCTTTGGAATTAAATTAAGGTTTGAAAAAAGAGCAGAAAAAACAGAGTCTCTGCCTTTTTCTTTCTTTTATTGCCCACTGAGCCCAAATGCCACTTGTGAAGATTAGCACGAGTACAAAAAGTTCAATTTACTGATGCAAATGCATTTACATTTTTGCTTCAAGTCTCAAGACTCGTGAATGGCTGAGAATGACAAATGAGCAACATAAGAAGCTTTTCAATTATACATAACGGATAACCAAACATTGTTTATGGAAAATGTGTTTAGTGGGAATAATAGGCAGGTAGATACAAACTAGATTGCGAAGAAAATGCAAGTCTTTGTTGATTTTCTGTCACACTACGGTGATGAAGCATTCAATAAAATCATGCTACAGACTAATTAGTCAAAGGGAAAAAAAACCTACAAATGCCTGAAGAAATGTTCTTTGCCTTCAGTTTCTGTCATGAGCCTAAAACAAAAGCTGAATATTAATGTTTTAAAAGAGAAAAAACAACAGACAAAGCTGTTATATTGGTTATCTCTGTGCTTTGCATGTCAGAAGTAAGTACATTACTTCAAACACTAATAATTTCACACTAAACAGAATATGGAAAGTACACAGACAGCACTTTAAAAAATCACCTGATTCGTAAAGCTAGAAAAGAAATGTGGGAAAAAAAGGATGTCAATTAAAACAAGAGACCCAACAGATATCAATGCATCTAGAGACTACCCAGATAAATTGTTCCTAAAAATCCGTTTGGACAATGCTTCTGGTTTCTGGTAGTGATATGTAATGGTCATCTGAAAAAGTAAATGAACACAGTTCAGCAGTAACACCCCCTTCATTTGTCTGTCCTTTTGGGCTTAAGTGGTAGCAAAATTGCATGGGCTGTCTTTGACATTCCAGTGAAACCTCCTCCACTTACCCATTTAGAGGTGTTTTAACACTAAGAGGTTCATATCTTAAATTGCAGGCTCCCTTTCTCCAATGTTTCCCATCCCGTTCAGCTTAACTCTATTGTCAAAGCTTCCAGTATAAAGATAAATCAGAATTTATAGAACAAAAGGTAATGAGGGTGATTGGGTTAACTGCAGCTGCAAACCTAGGATTGCAGGGATGCTGTCTCGCTCCTTCACATTGTGAAGTCTTCACATTCTCCATCACCAGCCTTCTGCACAAAGGGAAAAGGAAGTAAGAAAAGTAAAAGGAGAACTTCAACCTGCTTTGTCAAAGGATTACCCTTTTCCCCCTTCCTGCCTCCTGCTCAGTACCAACAGACATTCTGATGCCTTTTCTCCTCAGTCCCACCGAGGGTGGACAAAATCAGCTGCAGCTCTCCACATGGGCTGACACCGGAGATTGACTTCTCTCAAGCTCAGAGGAACATAAAAGCATGAGGAAACTAGGTCTCTGTTTTGAAAGAAGTCCAGATGAGACCATGGTCACACAGGTGTTCTTACCTCCTCTCACCTTCTATTATTCTTTCCAGCCTATTCTAGTGAAGGTGTCAATAACAGCACTACCTTTGATGCTACTGCAAGTGGTTTTGATTAATGACAAATGAAGATTCCTAGGGATTTGGCACCATAACCACACATTTATGCCCCACAGTGCTTACCTGCGAGGTGCTGGCAACCAAGCAAGAGGTGATGGCTGGAGAGAGAAGTACATTGCTGTTGCTCCTTAGGTTTCTCTATCTACCCCAAATTCACCCAAAACATTCTCTAAATTCTCTCGGCATTTTAATACCAGCTGTTATCATCACACCTGTTCTATTTCAGTGTGCGAGATAAAACATGCTAGCATCTGAAAAAGTTGTCTGAATCCTTTCTTGTTGGAGCTTTGTCTGATCATATGGCACCGCCTCAGGGATGAATTCCTTACTAGTGTGCCTCCAGTAATCCCCTAAAACTTAATTTTCTATCATACTCCATACTTTCCAAGTCACTGAAAAAGAATTAGTAACATCTTTGTGCAAATACTGGATTATTAGCAATAAAATTGCAACTATTAATGTATTTCCGATTTACCAGACAATCACAATTAGGCTGTCTTCTGCTTAAGAAAAACCTGTTCTCCTGTGAATGTCTTCTCTAGCCATCTGTCTCCAAAAGACTTTTGTTTGTTTTCTGATGATGGAGTAGCCTAATATTTTCCTTTTCTGCAAAGCTCCGAGTTCGCATGGCAGGCTGAGAGTGGTGTGGAATTAAAACCTGACCTAACAGCCCCATTTAAGCAAGACTCAAATGACAGGCTAAGTCCACTGACGAAGGCTTACGAGTTTTGCTAAAGGTAATGGCTACAGAATTGGAGACTTTAGTAAGTATTTAATACAGCTGATAAACTACAGTTGATGTATTCCCTGTCTACGTGATGGAAAAATTTTGTATACTGTGGAAATAACATTTGTGTTTTTCTTGGCCCATCTGAGGTCCCGGCATTCATGCACTCCTCTTCTAGCCAGCTTTTCTGAGCATGGTTCCTCCTCGAAAGTCTGGACTATTTACAGAGCTCATCACTGCTACAATTTCTAGATCTCTTTCTCTCTTCACATGTTGTGAAAATACTCTTTATTTCCTGGTGTGCTCTTCAGAATTGAAACACAGTGGGATGAAAGCAAACCTCCTATGAGTATTAAATTGGCTATGGTTTTGTAAGCCCAGAACTGGTAGAATCATTGTGAGAAGTTTGTCAGGTCCTTCTCTAATTCTGTTCATTTTCAACCTTCAAACTAGAATTCTCTACTGATTTCACGGCTCAGTAAATGGAAATAGTACATTTTATGCAGTGTGATAAGAGGGATTAATTTCTTTTTTTATGGCAGGCAGTTCTATCTGCTTTTTCATTGTAATTCATTATAGTATATCTGTTTTACACAGAGATATTTTATTCCAAAAAATGCTGAATAACTCTTGAACTCTCTCTGACATGCCCTTTCATCTTTACATACTTTCCCTTCACAAAACAAAGCAGAAAATTGGTGCATTAACATTAGAAACACTGTTCTGGCTAAAATTACAGTGGTTTGTCCTTAGGTAGGTGGTTTGTTAAGGGGCATTTTAATTTATTTCTTACCTCTGACCCCCTCTCTAAATGCTCACAGTACCTTCCAGAATGCACCTCTGAATACTAGCCTTCCTATTTCTTACTCTTGTGCTTCCCCAAACATTCACCGTGAGTTTAACCACGGCATCATACATCTTTGCTGAGCAGCAGAGAACCTCTACACCCAGGTCAAAAGTGCAGTAAATGCAGCTCAAGCTCTTTTACTGCTGCAGCTTTGTACTCGATGTGCCTCCTGGAGGCACATTTCTGTTTATACTGTTAATATGATCCTGCTTTGGGGCATTGCTACTTAACAATTACTTAATAGATCCAAATGTGAAGTCTTCCCCTAAGGTAACGAAGTTATGCTGTTCCTCTCCATTTGTTACAGTAATAGGAACCACCACCTCTTCATGAACTATTGTTAAAGCTCAGTACATTTGTTACCTTCGTGACCTGAATTACAGTTCTCCGTGATGATTGCTTAAATTTATCCAGACCAGTGCAATTGGACTTTGGTGCTGCCAAGTTCTCTCTACCTCGTTAACTTTTCAGTTCTAAACTAAAGCTACCAGATGTATCACTAGTAGAGGTCTTAGACTGATAAACACGGTGACAACCATCTGGATGGGAAGCAAACAACCTATGACATCTCAACCATCTACCTCAGTGTTTAAACACTATTTATAACGTGGACCGTCATCTTTTTGTGAACAGACTCCTTGATTTACAGTCTGCCACATATTAGGAGGGCAGGTTATAAAGATCAGGAGTAGATGGAAGCGTAATCCTGCTGAAACATAGAATATTTTCCCTTTGACTGGCTATCTTTATTTTTTCCTTATAAATGTTTTCAGAAACAGTGGGTGATTTATTTTGAAGTGACCCTAATTCAAGGTTATGCCAATGAGACAACTGTCTTTCTCTTTGATTTAGATGTTCCAGTCTTTCCTTTACGCAAAGACCATGTTGGCTTCATTTCCTTTATAAGTAATGTTGCTCCCAGAGTTACCAACTGACTGACTCACAGGTTGTTTCACTAGCAGGTAAGTGGAGGTTTACTAAATCTATCTAACCCTCAGCAAGCCTGCTTGGAGAAAGTAGTGAAAGATGCAATGTTATTTGTGGAATTAAGTGCCGCATTTCTAATGTTCCCTGAAATCTTTCATCTTACAATCATTCTTCTCTAAAGCAAAATTTTGGCAGGGGTTTTATGCCTCTTTTATGAAGGTGGAGTAAGATTTTCCTCTTTACCACCAGAAGAAGTTAAGCTATATAGTAGGAAAGCTTCCGCTGAAATGTTTCTTACCTTTTGGATACTGCTCTCCCTGCTTCATCTCAGTTTTTTCTCAGCACCAGCCAGAGGTCACACATCTCTCAGAGACTTTCTGACTGGTCATCAATTAGTCTTTTTCTGGATCTGGACTGTGAATTATGCAAGGACGACTACTCCTGCCAGGTGCAGCTTTGTAGCATTCCCTCTGCTGCAGGGAGACTGAATTCTGCTCTCACTTACTGTAGAGTAAATATTGAGCAATTCCATCGATCTGCCTGGTATTGTTAGAGATTTTCAGGAATACAACTGACAGAAGACTGTGTGGTGTGATGCACTCCAACTGCCAGTACTCTTAGATACTTAATCCTGTGGCAGTCTGCAGCACACAGCAGAGGACAGCAGAGGTCTCTGGCCTTGAAGGAGCTGACCACAAGGAAAATCAGGGCAGAGTAAATGCCTATATTTAACACATGTTGTTGTAGATCCCTGAACTAACATTTATCCTCCAGCTCTCCTTTTAGAAAGACTTTTTTTAGATGAGAAGCAGAAGCCAAATGACACCACACACACACATGCAGTTCTGTGATACCTGTGCAGCAATGTTCTACCACAGCACCATTGCCATGGGGATCCACATCCTAATGCATGCAAAAGGCAAGCTAAAGTGACCTAATTTGAGGTATCTTCATAAACCACCCACACCTCTCCAGAGGTGGGTTTGGATGACAGCACTTCTTTTCCAATGAGACCCTGTCTACTCCTACCTATAGCAGAAGCCTCACCAGCACTGGATGCCGGCATGCAACCAGACTAAAGCTCTATGTGACCACTACTCCAAATGCAAGCAGATTTTTATGGGCTTGCAGAATTTTGGTTTCATTCTTCCCACATTTGTTTTCCAGTTCATTATTTCTCCCTCCCAGACAGATGGGCTCTGAAAAGATGCATCTCAAAAAGGAGTTTTCTTCACCTTGCCCCCATCTTATAGGTTTCACAGAGACATCTGTTGATGTCATTTTTTAATCATCATCTAACTTCTTAGCATAAAGAGTTATAAATATATTAGCTCAGCGGCAAGATAAAAAAGCACAGGTAGCTCTCAGGAAAGAAGACTCTGTATCTTTCATGCATTTTTTTTTTCAATAAGACATACCTGGATTTACAAGATAGTGAACCTAAACAGTGAGGCATATTCTATAAACCCACACCCTCGTCTTCTGTCTCTTAAAAATACAAAATATTATTCTAACGGTTCCATCTACTTTAACTGCTCCTTTTTTTGTAACTACTGGAACAATCACAGACA
This sequence comes from Eurystomus gularis, assembly GCA_013400335.1. Classification (NCBI taxonomy): domain Eukaryota; kingdom Metazoa; phylum Chordata; class Aves; order Coraciiformes; family Coraciidae; genus Eurystomus; species Eurystomus gularis. Next base: position 11,474 of record VZZY01022222.1, on the reverse strand, counting down.
GAGAAAAAGATGGGTGGCTCCTAAAAAGACACCTAGGAGGGCTGCGTTCTTTAGAGTAGAAAAACAGAACTTTTTCAAAAAATGGTTAATGTTTTTCTGTACAGGCAATTTCCTTGATGCTTGCTGATAACAACATTTCTGTGATGGCACTGTTACTGGCAAACTTAGTGATTTACTGGAAAGAATAAGAACAGAGCAGTGGCCTCAGAAATGTCACTTGAAGGCCTCTTGATTGATTTTTACAATGATCCCAGAGAACTATTTGTTCTGTGTTCAAATTCAATATTATTTTTTATTCCTTGTAGAAAGTTATAAATAGGCTTCAAATTAATTTATTCTGGAAGCAAATAAGAAAGAATGGTGTAATAAAAGCAGACTATGAAGTCTGGAGTGCAGTAAATAATGGTTCAAAAAAGCCTGGATCAGCCTTCTACAATTTTAATACAGAAATATGTATTTAGGAGGCATTGATCACTGTGGCTTGTCACCAAGTCATTACAATGGATTAAGACGGATCTTCTAGAGTGACCAAAGCCCGTCACTTCCAAAGCAAGTAACTGCATTGGTTGCAGTAGGATTTTTTTTCCTTAGGTTATGTTTTTACAATTGCTATAGACTAAAAATTACATTTTTGAAATGTATCACTTTACAAAACAATGGCAGCTTCATGGAAAGTGGGACTCCATGTGTTCCCAAAAAACCCGAACAGCTCCCATGATCACATACACTGCTCAGCTGCAAGGAGAGGTGAAACCTTCACCGAATTTCATTCCTTTTGCGGGTAGCTGTGTATTAAATGAGCTGTAAAAGCTCCCCTTCCCCAGGGCACAGCGTGCTGTCTGCACCGGTGGGAAGGCCCCTCCAAAGTGCGAGAGCTGATAAAGAAGCAAATCAGCAGCCACAAGTGCAGGACTGTATTTACAGCCCCTGGTTTTTTACAAGTTCTGGGTTTTCCTCTCTATAGATTCCTCATTTTCAGTAAATTGTCCGCACATGTGATGTGAAGAGGGGTATTTCACTAATGGTTTTCAGGCCATTCTGTGTTTATGCCTCATGACAAGTGTTTTTATATAACCTCCAGCATTTTATGCTGGTTTTTTTCATTTCAGATACTTGAGATAACAGCATTGCTTACAGTCTCAGCGATTGTATGTGAAAAATGATACTGCCACAGGGAGTCAATCAGTTAGAAAACGTTTCCTGACTTCTCAGCATGAATTTATTTTTCTCACTGTCATTTTAATGGTTCTTGTCAATTCATTCAGAAACATCCTAAATAATTCCTTTTCCTCTCTGCTACTGCGAAGATTTTTTTTAAGTATATGGAGAAATCAGTCTGTTTTGTCTTCATCACATTTACTTTTCTTGCTTGTAGTACCTTTGTTGAAATACTCAGGGCTGTGTTTTGAATGAAGCTACACTAGTGTCATATAGAAAGAAGTAGTCCTGGACGATAAGATTCTGCATAGCTTGGATGCTTTATTGCATTTTTTGCTGTTGGCAACAAAATCATGGAATACTGACTATACCTAACCTTAAATACAAATGAGGAAAACTTTCCTGAAAGTGCCATTTTTCCTTGTTATTTCAGTGCTGATCTTAAGGGGGAAAAAAAAAGTGTCCCTAAGAAATAAACCCATCTTTCAGATTTTCTCCATCTGTATTCTTCCTCCAGTCTGTCCAGCTTCTGATCTAGACAGAAAATTCTTTTTATACAGTTTCCAAAGTCAGGAAAAACCTTAGTATATAAAATTCTCTTCAACATATAAATACCTGTCTGGCATTTTAAATTTCAGTAAGTGTAGTTTGCAGCCTAATTTCACTCTAGAAACATTGCTTATAAGGAAGCCAGAGCTATAATCATGTGAGAAAGGTTTTGGTAGTAACTAGCCCAGTTGGTACATGGCTTTAGATGCAACAATATTTTTTCTGCATTTAGCTTGTATCCCTTTTGTCTTTTTGCTGTTTCCTTCAGAATCTCCTGTCTCTATCAGTATGAGGTTATTTCTAAGAAAGTGGCAGACATTGAAATGTTATGGGACATTTATTCATTATTCTGACGCGGTAAATCTCCAAGATATATGGCAGTGAACACCTTCTACAACAAACATTCTCTAGCTCTGATGCCAGTTCATGAACTTGAGATTAGGCTACACAATGTTATATAGTGTCTGCGCATGTGAGGAACGAGATAGCTGTCATTGGTCATTAAAACCTGGCTAATCCTATTCTGTTGAACACTAGAGGGAGATCAAAGCAAAAGAATAAATGATCTAATAGATTATGGATATTAGAGTCATTTATCAGATTTTAACTGATGATACGATGAAAACACCAGGTATCATAGTACCTTAATTTTTCATCCTAGTTTCCACAGACTCCTATTTGATATTGTTTCACCTAGGCTGTAATTTTAAAGGGGAAAAAAAAAAGTTCTTAGAAGGAAAACGACTGTGCTGATGGGTTTCTTAAAGAAAACTCATGTTTCTGAAAGACTCCCCTGGAAAGAGATCTTTCTGTTGGACCTAAAGGCTGAGAACTGAGACTGGTCACACTCAGAACAGGATGGGAACTAATACTGCTGCTCTTTTGCCATCACAACTGCTGCTTTGTTCAGTGTTTGCTGAACAAAGTTGGTAACGTGCGGCATGTTTCCTTCTTAAGTGCCTGCTACATCTAGGAAAGCTGGAAACAAGAGAAAAGATAATTGTCCATGATTTTTTGGCAAACCTATTTTGATGCATAATTGTAATAACTTGAATGGAAGTGACTGAAAAAGTGTCTATCTCCGATCCATGGGACTTTTGCCATCATTTTCGGAAAAAGAAGGACATCCTAAGCATCACCAAGCAGCATCACCTGTCCAACCACCTCCATGAGGGATTAATGTTCCACTAAGACCAAGTTTTAGAAGGAGAGCCAAGCTGAACAGGTTACCAGGTCCCTTGATGCTTGAGGTACTTTTATTTAAACCAATAAGAGTTTATTCACTGAATAGCTCTGGGGATGAAATGCTAGGGAGAATGGCATCAGAAGGCATTTGTTAATACATTGAAGACTTTTTTGGACTGAGATAAGGTCATGACATTTCAAGTGACAAGTAATTACCTCTGTATACACTGAATGGGTTGTGAAGTATACTGTATATACTGTCAGAAACACAAAACACTTCTTTTTCCTTCCTAATGAATTAGGTTTTTTTTAAAAGTATATACACAGGAAGGGGAATTTATACATTTCATGGCTCTAGAAACAAATTATTGCATCTACATAATTGGCTAGTTATCTCAGTTGTTTTCTGCTGCCCAAAAGCAGAGGAGACTACTCAATACCCTCTCCGTTTTTATTTACTGCCAGCTGTTTAGAGAGCAAATACAGCTTGGAGTCTCTCCAGTGAAGGAAGGCACGGTTTTCTAGTAAAAAATTAACAGATGTAAAACAGCTGGGAAATTATACAGTATTTATGGTATATCTTATCATTATAGTTCACAGCTGAAATTACTTTTGTTGTTATTACAGCTGACCAGGCCAGTTTATTTAACAATTTGGGATTGAGGGAACTGTGTTGTTTATGTATTTAGCGAATAAGATTTATCCAATTAAAAAAAAAACAAAACAAGTGCAGACCTATTACTCCCAGACCTTTCAAGTCCTAAGTCATTGCATTTCTACTGCAGAGAAAATTGAATTTTTGTAATAAACAGGCACTGGATACCCAGGAGAGAATTATGCTTTCTGTCCAAGATTAATCCTGCCTGGTGCTGGGAGCTCCCAGCACCCAAGAGGCATTGTCAGCCTCATCACACACTGAAGTAATGGGGCTGGCTTTTAGCTGTGTAATACATGAATATGCTTTGCGAGTGTCAGAGTGATTCACCATAATTATGGTGAATGAATACAATTGTCAGGTAATCGGAATTGTATTTGTTTCCTGACTTTGTACAATATTGCCAGTAAAGTTTTCTGGCTTCCAGTCTCCCAGTGTTCTGCTTCACCTCGCTTTGGATAACTACAAATCAAACAGAAATTGCTGATAGTATTACAAATATATGCAGTTTTTAGTAATTTCACTATTGCCATCACCTCATTGCCCATTATAGCAGCTCGGGGGACTGCCTCTTTCGAGATAAATAATGTTTCTGAATATCCAGTGTTACTGAGCCATTGATTTCTCCCTCCTATCTAATTTAAACATGAGGAAGAATGGGTTGAGGCTTTTGCAGTTTTTGTGATACAGCCACATTTTCAAGTGTGTTTCAAAGCTTTCCAGTTTTTGTCTTTTTTTTTGTCATTTTTTTTGCCTTTTGACTGTTTTATATTTCCTGCTACAGTCGGGTAGACTTATTCTTGGACTGTGAATGACCTTGAAAAAGGTAAAATCCAAATACTTCAGCCACTGCCAGGAAAAAATGATTGTAGTATAAGGAACTTTTTTATTCTTAAATTGCTGTGTCCTATTTTTAACAATTCTGACCTGTAACCACTAGCTGGGAAAGGTTGATCTTGCAGATACCTGCAAAAGATAAACCTGAGATCTTTCAGAGAGTGATGTTGGTGAGTGGCATGAACCCTTTATCTGGACAATACAATGATGAAGCAAACTGGCAAGGTATTGACTGGAGAGGAAATCTGTTGCATCCAAGCTGTCTCTAGTAGTACAAACACCACAGGAGGGTGAAGTTTTTTTCACCCGATGATTATTTATAGCTTTGTGTGAAATGACCTTGGCTCTAATTTCTGTAGCCAGTGGAAATATGCAGCCAAGCTCCAAGGTGTCTTCTTTTTCCATGAGCTTCAAGGACACACTGAGGTTACTCATCATATTCACAGCAGCTTTACTTCCCATGTGCAGTCTGTCTGTCCTACACTGCTTTGAAGTGTTAAACTACTTCATGCACACTACCCGGTAGATCTGCAGCAGCGTGAGAGTCCTGTAAGTGTGAGACTTATACTGCATATGCTGTATGATATATTGTGTATTGCGTAAATCAAGCACTGGCTTTACTACCTGTGTACTACATTGTATACACAGATATTTCTGTCTGGGACAAGAAAATGACCGTGCACCACACTGAAGCATGAGAAAAGGCAATAACTGGCAAGATCCTTGCTGAAGCCCTAATAAAATTGTGTGCAATAGCCATGTATATGTGCTGAAATGAGAATCTCTGAAATAAGAATGTCTTTTTCTGGCTTTCTGTTAATAGTTTGAAAACAACATTAAGATGTATAATGTAATTATTCAGTTTACTGTAGCAGCATTAGAGCCCTTATAAGTTCTCTGCTCTAACCAAATGGTGTACTTAATACAAAGTTACTGTAAAATTATAACCCGCTGCTGTAATATATTATGCCATTCATAATACTATGTTTTCAGTGAAGGAACCTTCATGTTTGGCAGGCAGATGAGTACAGCAATATAACTATATCAGCAAAGAAACATTATTGAAAGATAGTTGTGAGAGAACAGTGACTTAACAAATGCATTTTTGCCAACTGATTATCCTCTTTAAAACCCATTGAAATTAGGCTTTCTCTTAAGTGTCTGTGCTGACTTGTTATTAAAAGGGAAAATTAAAATCTGTGAGACAGATTGCTAGATTAGAATTCATAAAACTTATGTGACAGTAGCTGTAGGTGAGAACGGGGAAAACACACCATTACAAGGACATTGCTCTTATTCCTTAAGTCCTGCCTTCATATACTGACAGATGTTGACCTAATTGTCTTTGGGCACATCCACATGTGCTGCAATGCTACACAATTCATTTATTCCACTACACAGCCCTTGTTGTCAGATACGTATGTGTACTCTCTTGAATGCTTTCTCTTCAGCAAGCTTGTTTCAATTGAATTAATGATGTCTGGTTGTCCAAGTTGCAGCATTCTCCACCACAAGTAGCACCTTAGTGGTAATGTCAGCAGTAGTGAACCCAGGACAAAAACCTGTTTTCCACTGAAAAGTGGCCAAACACATTTAACTGTATTAAGGCTTACCACATTCAAGCAGCAGTTCAGCTTGTCCCGATTATGGATCGCCACAGATATTTGCAGAGGGCATTTTTTGTATACAAAATGCTTACAACTTTTACCTTCTCCCTTTGAAACAGTAACAAGGGGTATTTGGGCATTTGGCAACCGTGACTATGAACAAATGTCCAAAGGAATTTCAAGACTTACCGCTATGAAAGTGTCAAACAATGTTGTTTTAAACTTAAAACGAGAGGGAGAATGTATCTGTTCTTTAAATAATATGACTTTCTAAATAGCAACAGCATCTGTATTTCACAAGTAGGGCTATAAAAATGACAAGAAAAAGTGGGTCTTATTGTTTATGGGTAATATCCAAGTTAAATTAACATCGTATCTATTTCTACATCAATGAAAAGCACAAAAAGCCTGATCCTTTGGAAAGATTCCTATATGCTTTGGTGTAGTTCAGATCAGTATCATTATGAAGAAAGGGAAACATTGTCTTGAGGTTGAAATAAACATTTGGTCTTTTAGACAGTTGTGAAATACAGACAAGAAAAGATTGTACTTTGGATCTTAATCTGCATTAGAAATATGTTCATCAAATCAAAAGACGGTTTCAATTTAACTGAAAAGGAAGTATCTAACATGCCTCTGAAAACATCAATATTTACAAATGTTCACATCTAAATTGAGGGCATTTCATTTCACCATCAACAGTGTGGCAATAAACACGTTACTGTCCTGGAGAACAATTTATCTTGGCATGGGTCTTATTTGTTTCTAATAATACTGCAAATCTTGTGAGAAAAGCCAGACTCTCTCAAAGCAAACAGCTGGGCTAGTAAAGATTGCCAAAATCTTGAAGTCTGTCAGATCAGTTTCAGTAAATGTGGGATGTTCATTCGTAAAGAAAATCGCACATATTTTTTAAAACTGCTTTGAAGCTAAAAGAGAATTTATACTTTGTTTTCCTCTAAGGCTCAGCGAAGCCTGGAGCAGCTCTTATTTTATCCAAACCAACTTTGCCTCTCTCTGATGATGATGTATGTTCATTCCATGGCAATAGGTAATATTTCAAATGTCTATTTTTGTCATATCTGTGTGATAAATTTCTTCCTGATGTTTATGTTTCTACATGTTTTATTGTAGGAGAAATTCCAAACATTTCAGCTTAGTCTCAAAATTGCTCCAGATGAAGGAGAAAGCTTCATCAAAAGAAGGTCTGACTGACAGGTCAGCTTCAGAATAAAGCCAGGCCTGAAAAAACAACTATCCAGAATCTTTCCACAACCAGAAGAAATGAGCACTGAGAGACCTTCCAACCTAATCAAACACCCAGGGCAGACAAGCATTCCTTCTCTTGAAAATATAAGTGATTTCTCCGTAAATATGACTGACTGCACCCAGGTCGTGGTGCCCGAGGAAGTTTTTTTCACCATTGCTGCTGTAGGAATACTGGAAAATCTGCTTGTCCTTATTGCTGTTGTTAGAAATAAGAATTTGCACTTGCCCATGTACTTCTTCATTTGCAGTTTAGCCATTTCAGATATGTTAGGCAGCTTGTACAAAACTCTGGAGAACATCTTTATCATCCTGTGCAAAATGGGGTACCTGACACGTCGCGGGGACTTTGAGAAAAAGCTGGATGATGCCATGGATTCCATGTTCATTCTGTCTTTACTGGGGTCGATTTTCAGCTTGTTGGCCATTGCAGCAGACAGATACATCACTATATTCTACGCTTTGCGGTACCATAACATCATGACCCTAAGAAGGGCCGTGGTTATCTTGGCGATCATTTGGATGTTCTGTGCTGGCAGTAGCATTGCCATTGCCCTCTTCTCCTACGAAGCAGCAACAGTCATTCCCTTCACCATCCTATTCCCTTTAATGATGTTTTTTATACTGTGCCTCTACGTCCATATGTTCCTTCTGGCTCGATCTCATGCTAAAAAGATCGCCTCACTGCCAACCAGCACAGTCCACCAGAGAACTAACATGAAAGGAGCCATTACACTGACTATTTTCCTTGGAGTCTTCCTTTGCTGTTGGGCCCCATTTGTTCTTCACATCCTCTTAGCAAGGTTTTGCCCACATAACCCTTACTGTGCCTGCTACATGTCCATTTTCCATGTGAATGGGACGCTCATAATGTGCAACGCAATCATCGACCCAATGATTTTTGCATTCCGAAGCCCAGAATTACGGAGTACATTCAAGAAGATGTTCTGCTGTGCCAGGTCAAACTGGAACTGGTAAATGCTCCATCAAAAATGAAGATTATAGAAGTATGGGGTGCTGTGCAACATCAGTTTGCAGAGGTAAAAATACCAACATATATGCCCAAAGAAATACTATCACTGCCAGTGATTTCCAGGGGTCTACCAAGGAATGCATAAAAACCTAAGTACACCCACAAATCTTGGCCAGCCAGACCTCTAGAAATATTACTAAGCTAATTCTGCTACAATTTTAATGCAAGTTAAAGAATAACTGTATCTTAAACATATTTTGTCATTTCAGAAAAATTCAAATATAAATCTTCTGCATCAAGCATTGCATTACCCCAGACATGAGTTTATGGCAACTCATTTTGTACCAGTAATTTCAACATAAGGTGTATACTACTAAAATTCTGTTGTTTAAATCACAATGAAATGAACATTTTTTTCTAAACTGCATATTTACATAAAAGTCTATGAAAAAGTAGAAAATACGGGCATGTCATGGGATTTTGCTCGAAAAGTGAATTCATGACTATCCTTTGACATCTAGTCTCCTTAAAATCATGCAATTAGCGTTCTCCAAGTTTCAAAAATAATTTTTGGAGTGTGAGTCCAAGAGAATAAGATATTTTGGTTTAACAGCTATTTTTACTGACTGAAGAGTTTTTAACCAATATAAAGTTGTTGTGGCAGCAAAGGCAGGTTTTGAATTTTAAAACCCCAAAGCCAGGTCTGAACTAGCAAAGAGGATTGCTGAGCTTGCCAGCTCCCCGTTGGAAGTCCCTGGGCCAGTTTGCTTTAACAAAATAATAAACTTTACAGAGAGTAAAAGAACTTTGATTCAGCTATGGCTTTCCAAGCATGCCCCAAAAAAGAACTTAAAAAACAAAATACCAGGGACAAAATTTGAAGACCTCCAAGGAAATCAGCCACCTGGATAAGGAATCAGCTAGCCAGTCTGGAAGGCTGCCTCAAAGCAGTTTGTATTCAAAATCCTAGTGAGAAATATTGAATTGTCTCTGCCAAAATACTACAAAACTCACAAAACTTTAAGGCAGAATAGATTTCAACAGCAAAACATCCTGAAGCAGTCCGGAGCATATGGTGAGGAATTAACCTCACTATAATTCAGTGGAGATATTCAGTTGTGCCAGAGAGAGAATATTTAGTAAGAGACAGCCATGAAGCTGAGAAAGCCAAGGCAGAGCTAGAACAATGAGAGGAAAAGACAAAAATCTATTAGAATTCATAGATAAAGAGAAAAATTTACTCTAACAGAACTCTAAGATAAACAAGAATTTCAACGTATGTGGCATATGGACCAAACCCACACATATTCAGGCGGACTTGGGCTTACAGAAAAAGATACAAGAGAGACACAATAAACCTGAAAGCCTCTATAGAACAAAGCAAAGAAAATGTCTTAAATTACAAAAGAGACACCAAAACAAATATGTTTCAGACCCATATATTTATTACAAAAAAAGCTTTTATCTATAAAACGCAAATTCTGGAGGGAGTTCAGGTATAATCATCCATTTTATGTTAACGAGAAGTGTTTCCTTTCCATCAAAAGCAGAACAAATGTAAAGCTACAGAAAAAAAAAAAAGCTATATTAAAGAAAAGCCAATACAAAAGACCTACAGTACCACACAGTCGATGAGCTTCAAAATGATAAAAAATATTCACAATATGTTGTTCTCCATTGTTTAAAGTGTTCAGGGCAATGGAAATTGTCATATTCTTTCTGTAAATTTGTTAGAACTGCAGATCCTATGCATTTGCAATACAGCTGAAATCTACATCACAATATTACATCCAAAGCTGAGTCTACGGGTTGTATAGAAGAGTCAATATAACATTCAAAAGACACACATAAAACCTTTTCTTTTTTTTCAGTTTGCACTAGTTATGATTAAATGTAACGTTCTTTTGAAAATATTTCCTTTCTGGGAGGGGGCAGAGTGAGGGAGAGCACAAAATATTCTTGAATAAAAAAGCTTCTAGGAAGATTTTCATTTTAAAGTCTGCCAGCATTTGTTGCATGTTAGCAGACAGATGAATCTCCATACATTATCTCCTAATTGGCTTTAAATTGGGCTTGCATTTTAGCTGTTGTGCAGTTCCCCAAGCCAATAAGTTTTCCTGTTTCTCATACTAATGCCTCCATATATTTTCCTTTGTTGCTCTTCGAACAGCTTCTTTAAGCCATGATTTGTGAAGCCTTCATTGTATTGTACTGAAGTCACTCTTGAAACTCTACTCTGATATATTAATGCATAACAGTGGATATTTTTCTCAGATTTTGGGACTTCTTTTCAGTTGGAAGCAAATATTCAACTTTAAATTACAAGTGTTTGGGAGGCAGAACTGTACCTTACCTTTGGGAGAAACCAGTTCATCTTGGATCCTACCAGAAGCTAATAAGCCTGGAAGGAAAATCCAGTCCCTTGAAATTCACAGGCAACACTACAATCGGATGTTTCATTTGGAAAGGCCTGCAGAACTTCACATGCCCCTGGCAACAAAACATTTCCTAGTCACTTACTGCAAAACCAAAGAATAAAAGCTCCTCCTCTGTTTCTGTTGTTTTGAACTGAACTTCATGTACAGGAACAAAGTGAACAGATCTAATAAAGGCACCCAGGGGAATTAATTCCACTGAAGCAGTCGCTATGCCAGTGAGGGACAGACTTGCAGAGCAGCTTGATTTTGTTCACAAAATAGTAAGACAAATATAGTTGAATTGTGAGAAAATATAGTTCAGAGTTTATTTGTATAAGAAAAGCCATGTTGCCATGATTTATGGTCCTGGGCAAGACTTTCCAAAAGATAGGTGTCTAGGACGCCTATTCAGCTGAACAAAATTTCTGATTTTCAAGCAATATTGAAGTAATAGAAAAAGAAGTTTGACTTGAAGTGCAGAGCACCATCAAAGGCAAGCAATATTCATCTATAATTCCTTTTTATAATATGAGTTGAGGAAAATGTTAGCCTTCTCTTTTTAAAAATCTGAAGCAAGATACTTCATATAGTGTCAGCTAAAATTACAGGCAAAGAAAACAACAAAAGGATCTTAAAGTACATCTTTATCGTGAGACCTAATGCTACTTGTAACAGTACTGAATGGTGATTATCACAGAATCACAGAATTATTGAGGCTGGAATAGACCTCCAAGATCATTAAGTCCAGCCTATGACCCAACACCACAACATCAGCTAGACCATGTCACTGAGGGCCACATCCAATCGTTCCTTAAACACCCCCAGGG